>JAFELO010001323.1:40265-60392 GCA_017140195.1 Eumaeus atala | reverse complement strand
TATATATATCATGACGCTACGAAGTTACGCGGGGCGCTGCTAGTGTTTTTGTGTTTTTATAAAATTGAACACTCACGCGCGACGCTTAGCTAAAGTGCGGCATCTGTGTTTCGTGCGCGATACCTATTTGTTAATTCCTGTAAATGTTACTGGCGAATATTGTTTAAAAAGCCTGGCAGTGTCTGGTATCCCATAGATGCCTGAAGTTTTACACATAATATACAGTCTAACACATAAACCTAGCCTTCTCCGGCCCAGGATGGGTTCAGCGGTATGTGCGATATAAGAACCTCCACCACCGTGGGTGTCCACGGCGCAGCCTTCGGTGAGATCAGAGGTGCCCCGGAACAGTTCATCTGAGCACCTCGAATCTTACCACGCCCCACGCGTGTCCTTAACAATATAATGTTTAAGCTTGTCCTGCACATTATCGAAATACAACCCGTTATTTCACACCGTGTAACTAACATCGAGATGTCCAGGCAAGTACATAGGAACACTTTTAAGCACGCTTGTTAATTATACATACGTAGAGGCCGTTAAGTTTGCAACTTCCTTGAACATTTACATTTCGGTAAAAAACGAATGTTACCTATTCTGTACCACTAAAACTTTTGTTTTAGCTGGTCGTAGTGCATAGCAAGGCCGTCGTAAGACCTTCATTCAAGCAGTACAAAACGAAATAAACATACTTAAGTATAGCTAAAATTTGGAATTATTGAATTTTTAATGAGATCCCGGATTCAGTGCTTCATTGTCCTTGAAATTTCAATGCATTGAGCATTCCTTTGCTGAAAAATCACGTGGCTCGGAGGGCACGTTGGGCCGTCGTCCCTGTACCTGGTTTCTCTCCGGTCGTGTCGGACTGCTATCCCATCGGAATAGGCGACTGAGGGAACAGGGGGTGAACATGTTCTTTTGTACTATAGTGTGTCCTGCGTAGTTGGCTCGTCCGTATAGAGATGGCTGCCGTGGCCGAAATTTGCCTAGGATGACATTATTATTATTATTATTATTAGTTGAAAAACGGATGAAAAATACAAGAAAGCATAAGTGCATATTAAAATTTTGTGTCCGCGTCTCTCTTTCTCTCTCATTTATCTTGTCAAGAAACTCCAATTAATAAGAGTATGTTAAGATATTATTAATAAAGATCAGAGAAAAGAAAATCAGTTCCTCGGTCTCCGACCAACACTGCCAAGGAAAGTGCTGATGACTGACGGTAGCAAAACGGTCAAGCAACGAATTTTGATTAAGCGTTTCTTTTGTTTTGGTTCTGATTAAGGTTTCTGAAGTTCGGGTTTGTATCTATATCTATCCTTCTCTTCGAATGATGTGTAGGGGCCAGGGTGGCCCGTGGACCATATGTCACACTAGGCGCTCGGATGTGTAATATCGACTAAACCCTTGCGGGACAACCCTGTATCTCCAGGCAACAAAATCCCTCCAGCGATAGCCTGGCCTCCTCGAGAAGTCCTTCTGGGACATGACTGTCTCGCAGAAGGAACCATTATAGGACTCCAACATATCATCCAGCCATACTACCAATATTATTATATTATTATCAATTAGAAAAAAATTGCATATACTCCTGAAAGTACACATGACACAGTAAAACTAAAACTTTTAAAGTTTCGGAGTGAGAGCAAAAATGTGGTTTAAATTTGCAGACCAGCTTTATGCGCTCTGTAAAGAACGAGGTGTGTTAGTGGAGGATGTTTTAAAATATATTCCCTATCGCAGTTCATTAGTGTGTCACGTGTCGGTTTCGTCACGCCGCCTGTTCCCACGACCGCCTCCCGCGTCACGATCCGTCACGGTGACGTATCGTGAGGTGTGAACAACGGACTAGTGTTTGCTCTACTTTAAAGTTCATATTTCATTTTTATTCTGATATAATTACAATGAAACTACTTTTACGATTGATATAAAAATTTATATTCCCTACTATTTGATTATATATATAAAGTAATCAAATAGTAGGATTTGATTACTTTACGGCCGTCGTGGTTACAGGGTTGTGCGTAAAGGTAAAAATATCTTATTTATACATAGAATAATGTTATTGTTCTAAAATTGAATTAAAATAAACTTGTTCATGCAAATGTCCAAGTCATCAGTTTATATATGTTAACAAAGAAAAAAATATCTGTTTAATTGAAAATAAAGTTTAAACGTTGAGACTAGTTATCGAAAGAATCACGCAATCTTTCTATGGGAAAATTCTTCACCCGCCAATCGTAAGGATTGTTTTTAGGACTCCAAATTATCATGGCGTATAGACAAAGCACAAAAACTAAAATGGCGATGGACTGAACACATCGACAGATTAAGAGACAAAATATAGTCATACAATGTCAAAATGTGGAAAGGTCCCGATGGGAAAAGAGGCAGAGAGAGACCTGTAACACGTTGGGAAGACGAGGTAAATAAGAGCAGTGGGCATCATTGGAGGAGGCCTTTACACAATTTGGGGGACCGTGCTTAACAAATACTTATTATAAGGATATATTAAATAATTAAAGTAGTATAGACTAAGCTGTACTATCTAAAACTGACCATAAATCATAATCCAGCGGATTAAGATTGGGACTAGACGACGGCCAGTCTTCAGCTCTGATGAAGTTCGAGACGTTCGCTTCCAACCAAGACTGCTTGGAACGAGCTTCATGACCCGGCACGGAGTCTTACTGGAAGGACCATACTTGGTTATTGAACATGTCGGTCTTAAAGAGCTTAACTACCTTCTCGATAATTATATCTTCATACACTTGTGCCTATGTTTTGATACCTTTTTTACAAAAATATGGCTTAGTTACTCCTTCATAACACACAAACCCCAAAACACAAATGATCACAGGAGTCGGATACTGGCCACGTTGCTCTCTGTCGACTAATTACGAAGCTTCTTTAGAGCTTTGAGCATAAATACGGTCATTTTATTTGTTAAAATGTTGAGCAATTGTAAAAAAATATATATTTCTTACCGTACCTTCCTTTCACTTCAATAGTTATTTAAATTTTACCACCCTATTCACCTTTAATTTGTTAGTTAAGAAATAACCAGTGCGTCTCTTATAGGCTGCCAGTCCTAAGTCATTCCTTAAAAATATGTGACTACGTAATACCTTCATTTCCCGAGATAAAATCTTTTTTCGGACAGGATCTCTTCGAATTCTTTCCCTTAGTGCTTTGACCAATTTTTTGTACCCTAAAGGCTGTATGTCTGTATGTAATTGAGTTTCTCAAAATCTACTAAACGGGTTTTTATTCTGTTTCCACTAAGGGATGGAACGATTCCCAAGAAGGGTTTTGTGTATAATTTGTTAAAGTAGCTATCCAGCCTGTGTTCTTTTTTCTTATATATTAATATATATATATATATATATATATATATATATATATATACAATAAACATGTCCCAACACACAAGTATTTGTCAACTTCTAATAAATGTTAACAACGCACGTCGCGGACAAATTTGCAAACATAGATTTTATTGATATCGATTAAAGTTCAAAATGAAGTAGAGCAACGTTTGCTCACATTGAAAGTTCGCAGCCGGTCCGAGAGAATAATATGGCATTTAATAGAGTTCTCATGAGTTCATATCTTTACCCGAATTAGTCAAAAGGAGTATAATGTGTATCGAGTGTAGGTATTCCATGTTCTCTTTATTTTGTTCCATGTCCTCAGCTACAGCCCTAGTGGTTAAACGGGTAATTTCTTTCTCAGTTTAATACTAGGGTTACTATAACAAATAACACTTAATTGCATGTAGGTATTGGTAACACAATATAGAATAGTTTATTCTACAAAAATATAATTATTTCTGCTCATAGCATATGTATATAAATACCTGTCATGTGTGATGTCCAAGTATCAATTATATAACCAGAGTTAGTCTTCTTATTATCTAGAACGATAATAAGAAGGCTAACTCTGGTTATATAATTTCTGATTATATAATTTGTGTAGGTAATTAAGAACGGATTTTTATTAGAACAATAACAAGATTAACAACACATCTTCACAGAAGTACCTTGGGGTAGGCAATGCGAACCACATTTCAAGATCCTTCATTAATTATCATGCTTAAATCATTTGAAATGACATAAGTATTTTTTTTTATCTTTCTTTAAAGGCTTTATATAAATCATAAGATTAAGTCAGCCTACATAAGTATTGTGAAAAGAAAAGATAGAGCAAGAAAATAGTTTGAGATACTTCTACTTTATCCTATGCGCCTAATTTGTAGGTAAACAGAATATTTTATATTGTTCATTCCTTATAATGTTACCAACGCGAACCATTAAATTTGTTTTGTAGTTGTCTAACGGATTATAATGCGATACTTAAAATACTTATTACAATGTACTGGCTAAGTTTTTGTAAATACCTTGCTTGGTTACACCAGCCATGGTCACGAGCCGCTGCTGTAACCCGGCCAAAACGTCGAGCAAGGTATTTACAAAAACTTAGCCAGTACATTGTAATAAGTATTTTAAGTATCGCGTTATAATCCGTTAGACAACTACAAAATGTGTAACAAACATGAAAGTCTCAAACAGCCTTAAATTTGTGTTTGATCGCGCAAAATCTAATCTTAATCTTTTTTTTTTATTTTGATATAAATAAGGTACAGATATATATATTAAAATCTGTAGTAACATGAAGGTGCTATTGGGACAGATTTTACGTGGATGATACCGCGGGGCAAAGCTAGTGTTACCTACACCAGTGATATAACGAGTTTGTTTATCAAAACCGGTATTGCTATGGCACGTTTCCAAGAATGATATTGCACAGATTAAAATAAAAGAAAACACTAAGATATCAGTCGAAGACAATGGGGATCGTGTTAAAGAAAGACGTTCGAATTTCAAAGTTGAGCCGCTGTTGGTAGGTAAGCTGCAACAATGGCCGCCTTGACATGTCAGATTGACAGCTGATAATGATGTTTCCTGATGTAAAATATATGCAAAGATGTGATGATGAATTAAGTATTTAAATACACGATTTACATGTATATTGTTGATTCCAATAAAGCTTGCTTTAATAGTAACATTGTTTATAGATAGAGGCGCATTGGAGAGGACAAGGAAGGAAGGTAATGCATCTGCATGACAATCATGCGGATATCTATGGGCATCGGTAGTCCAAAAGAATCTAATTGCTCGTTTGCCTTCATATAAAAGAAATTGTTCTATAACTACTAATTTCTATTATTTGAAACTATTTTGATTCCTGGCCGCTGCGCACAAGACTCTTTTTTAACATGTCATTGTTATTATATGTGTATTCAACTGACTTACAATTGTTAGATCATTTAATAATTATATTTTATGAATTAATGTTAGATTGGAAACTATGTTAATTCCTAGCCACTGCGCTTTTTCCCCACAAGACACTTTTTTATCGGAAATAATCACCTCCATGGAAAATAATATCAAATTATCTTAAATACACTTGTAAGTGGATGAAAGCATTCCACCCCGATAGGCAGCAGGGCAATTGAAAACACCAAGTCACCCCCTCTGATGTAGCCGCTGTTTTGACGTGTTCGAAGGGTGCGCTAAAAGCTTTGTAAAAAAATGTTTTAAAGACGTATGCCGTGTTTTGTGCATGTGCTCCGAATATATTTTTGTAGGTGTTGGCACGACCAGATCTTGCAGCTTTAGTTTCTTCGGTCAGGAATTATGAAGCTGCTTTCTAGCTAAGTTAGGTCGTCCAAGATTTCTTCGCTTCATATATTTAACGCCTTATATTCCAAAATGTATAGCACCTACGCTGCAGGCAGTTATTCGTAATGGACACACATTTTTATTAAAGAAACATATTTTGGGCTCGTTGAATTTAATAATGATAATGTGTACCATCACAAAATCCATCATAAGCTTACATCATTTTCACTGTCATTTGTCATTTTTATTAATATTCACATCAATTATTTCCAATGAATTTCGATCCCATAGCTCATTTTGACTGATAAAATATTTGTTGTCTATTGCAATGAAATATAATATTTTAATTTTGTGTGGTTACTATCTATATACGTACTGTATCTACTGTACGGAGATCTAAAATATAGTGCAATTACTGTATGGTTTGTAACTCTAGTTCCAACATACACTATAATGCAAGTACCCAGACAATTTGTTCAACTATGCCTTACTGTATGTTTATTGTCACCAAAACCCAGCTGATCCATCGGCGATCAATTCTTTTGACTGACTCACGAATTTATACTATTTATTAGTGTAATATTGGTTATTATTCCTTAGCACATGACAAGGACACGACGTGGAACTCTGTCACCAGTCATCCTATCGCTGTTCTGTGAAACAGTTGGACACAATTATCATAAGCTATTCGATAGCCGCTAATCCTAAAATCAGAGCCGATAATTCACTCGCACCCAACTCTGAAGTCTTCAAGATTGACAATATTTTGATATCTGAACTCCGTGATCAATTCAGCTCTGTGCCACTATGATTGATATCATTGTACTTCGTAAGAATCACAAAAAATATCGCAGAAGTACTTTGTCGCCAGTGCAATGCCATGAAAAGTACCATCTTGGGATCTTTTTGTTGCATTGCACGATACAACAGGTCTTAAAAAGTTTTATTTTCCAGTGCGCAGAGAAATACGAATCAAATCATACCATTCAGTCTGGAGTGTCCTGACAACTAGTACATTTGAATCTGGTCCGCAAGTTTGCGGTAGCTCAACGCGCTATTGAACGTGCTATTCATAAGGAAGTCCTAAGGCAGAGAACTAAAGTATCCGATATCACGCGACGAATAGGCACAATGAAGTGGCAACGGGCTGGTCACACACTCAGAAGAACAGATGGCAGATGGGCGAGTAAGGTTCTGGAATGGAGGCTGTGTTTAAGAAAACGAAGTGTTGGTACATCCAGTGAGACCGTTCGTCAGGTGGGAAGACGATCTCCGTGCAGTAGCCGGTCCGGGATGGATGCGCGTAGCTCTTACTACGGTCGTCTTGGCGTTCATTGAGAGAGGCAAATGTCCAGCAATGGATCGATAAGGGCTGATAATGGTGGATGATGATAAGTATCATAAACAGATTAAACATACTGATAAAAGAAATTCAGTTATTGGCAAGTTTCAAATAGGTCCATCATCAGTCATCACCCTCACTGGAACTGGCGATGATCCGACCTGATAACAGATCGGTTTCTACAAAACTTCACATAACTCTCGCCACGATATTATTCAAGTTTTTTTATAGAATAGTGGGCAATCGAGAAATCGGAGCCTTTATACGACTACTAATATCCACATAATTACTATGCCGATGAGTTGCTCTCCTTTATTCCCCCCCCCCCAATGGGCCATCAGCTACTAGCTACTAGCTACTCACAAACCGCACGCAACGCGACACTGATGATGTCACTTTTTGGCGGTATTATGTGAGCGAGAGGTGCCTCCCCGGTGGTGCCGGCCCAATTCCGTTGCATGGGAGGATGTAGTGTCATGCACCATGCATGGCTCTATTTCTTCCTTTTTCACGGACCCCAACTTATGCTGTGGAAGCGAAGAGAATTGCTGAGTGCTCGTCCGACGAATTGGTGATTAAAAGAGGGACCGACCCCCGCCCTCCTGCAGATGGGAGAGATATATCCCGATGCGAGAGTGTTTGTAACAAGTAATTGAACTAATATGACCAAAAAGTCCATCCCCCCGACTCTGACGTCGGTGGCAGCCCGCGCTCGGTAGCTAAACCGGCCCCGGCGCTGACGAGAATGTTGGCTTATGACGGGGGGGCCGGCCCCTTCTTTACCTTCAGACGTGTAGTCTTCGATTCCCTGTAATCTCAGAATAACCAACTGCTACTGCGGTATTACTCGAGCTAGACAAACCGCGGGTCGTACTGGGATGTATATTCTATAATGTGCGGGATATAATCGTGTAAGGAAGAAGAAAATATGTAGCAATAGTTGAGGATGTCTTTACAGTTTTTAATATTTAAATTGTATTTATTTTTTTGATCTGATTGTAATAATAATCATTCGTTTATTACCTATATATGTATTGTTATTTGTTGTCACAACAAAGTTAATATATTATAATAATTTATTATATTAAAAAATTATGTATCATCAACAACATTGAAATAAAGAAAAGAAATCTCTTTTTAAACTTGATCGCGTCGGAAACATAAAGGAAGTTTTTTTTTTTATTTTCGTCAAACCTAGAAATGTACAATGATCGTACAAAAAATAGTAAATGTATACTTCAAACATGAATCTTGACGCGGCAAATTTATATAACCATATTTAAAAGGCCAATTGTGAATCCATAAAAATAAACGCTGCCAAATTACAGGGCGCATACACAAAATTTGGAACACGATAACATCTTGAACAAAATCACCCTTATTCACTAGCGCATAAAGACGTTGAAACACACCGATGAAAATATTTTGACAAGCCATTGTCTTCGTAAAAATGTTTATCGGAGATCTGAGGCTTCCAAATTGTGGTAATTACTGGAAAGGTCCGTAGACCACGCCTCTGTGTGCGAGAAGGCGGTGAGCGAGCTGATTGGCGGACAGCACCGGCGCAAGCGTGTCCAAACATTCGAATCTTTTTATTTTTAGCCTCGCTTTTCCAATGACTTTTAAACTTTGAAATGATTGATACGCCATTTGTGTTTTATCTTATCCATAAAACAACTTATGATTCGGAGAACAGAACGGTCTCGGCGAAAATGTTACAAATTTTGTTTATATCAGCGCACGTTTTTACTGGTGTAATTTATTATATTTATATCAATAGATATATAAAAGGTAAAAATACAATTCAAGTAATGTGCATAATTGCATACATCAGTAGAAATAAGTATTATTAGAAACTGATCAAAAGTGATAAATAGTGAAAGTGTTTGTTATGATACAGGTATAATTTGTGACATCAGGACATCTGTCATCTCAGTCCACCCTTGACCATGGTTGCTGTAAAGCTTCTGAAACGTCGGGCTAGTTATATAATTAAATAAACTGTGATAAAGTCCGTAAACGCAGTTTTATTGTAAAGAAATGTCACTGCTTCTATATAGTTAGGTATAGCCGTAGCCACTCACTCACCTGTTAAGATATCGCAGAGACAAGCTCAAGGAATTTTTTTTCATGGAGGTCCTTTGAGGACGTAAGTGCTCACCAAGAGGCGCAATCCCCAAGGGGTTGTCTTAGAACGAAGAGAAAAATACTAAAATAATTGTGTCTTCTGGTTTAGGAAGACGATAGGGGGAAAGACCCCCTCTTTTCCCGCAGATGGGACAGAGATTAGCCAACTGCGCAGGACGTTTCATAGTGTACTACCTGTTTCCTCATTCTCTTATGATGGGAAGGAAATCCTACACGACCGGAAAGAAATCCGACGCGGAACCGACGAGTTATCTTACTCTCCGGGGCACGGCGGTATAACACCGCCAATTTTCCGACTTCGGACTGTTATCAGAAATTCGATAATTCCATCAACACTTTGGTCTGGACCCAAACCCTGGACCACACGACTTTGGTTGAAAATGGTTACCACTTGACCACGAGGCGGTCAAAATAAAATATCCTGTGAAACGTATGACAAGTAACATTCTGACAGCCATAGACTTCAAATGTGGCACGCAGTGCTCTACAGCATGAGCATATGCACGTGCACGCATGCTTCACTCAGGTAGTTTAGGAATATGCGGCGACGTTGATGTCCCCGCGTCTTCCACCATATTTCTAATTCTGTCATAGGTGTCAGACATCTATGAATATTATACCCATACTTCAGAACAGTAACAGGACGTTGTTAAAAATGTCCAACTTATAACAAGAGAGTCGCGCGTGCGTAATATTTTTAGACTAAGTTGAACGCTAATGCGCGCCGAACGGATTTATGGAAAGTGGATCCGTCAGCGGCCGCCATTACCATATTGTAAATAAATATCGCGAAAGCGAATGCTTTTAAAAATCTTGCACTTACCTTCTGCAGCTGAGAATGTTCCAGAAATAAATATAAATAAATATAATATACTAAGATTCGGGATAGAGTTACGGGGCTGAAACTGCGAGGCACAGCCAATAATTAATATCAAGTAATTCTCTTTAATAAGAAAGACATCTATATATCTTTACTTGAATACCGACTATGAAATCTTCTGAAGATAGATCTCAAAAACATGACGCTCTTCTTGTTTTATAGTATAGAAGACTAAATGAGCAATCGGGGCGTTTTTAAGACTACCGGCGCCCATGAACATCGGCATAATTACCATGGCGATGAGTTGCCCTCCTTTCGTCCTCCCCCAATGGGCCAACGGCTGCTCACAAACCGCACGAAACGCGACACTGGAAATGTCACGTTATCATGTGAGCGAGAGGTACCTCCCCGGTCCCGCCGGCATTACGTTTCACTACTTCCTTATATTATTGTTTTCATTATGACCTATAAAAAGTACTTAAACACCTACCTACCCGTAATTGACGCGGGGAAACGCATTGACGCGCCTTCACTGGCACTCGGTGGGGTCCAGTGTTGTGTGGGCCTCGAGGCAGATTATATACACAGAAACCACCACGAGTGTCACTAGTGCCGCCTTTGGTGAGGTGCCCCAGAACCACAAATCATGCATCATCAGACGACTACAAGGAACATACAATGAAATGAATCCAGTTTTCGTAAATGGTTAGCATAAAGTCGAACGAAGTCTTATCTTAAAGAGAAGAGTTATCTGAGACTCCCCGCTGCAAAAAGAAAAAAAAATAGGAACAGAGCTCCTTTTATGTGTAATCATTTATTGTCCATAGCATATTTTGTTAAGAATAAAATAACATCTTCAAAATATTCTACATAGACAATGCATCAATTAGTGCTGTAGAGTAACACCACATGTAGCAGTACATGTAAGAAACTATAATGTACATAGACAATGCATCAACAAGTGTTGTAGAGCAACACCACATGTAACAGTTCATGTAAAAAAACTATAATGCACATAGGTAGTGCATCAACCAGTGTTGTAGTGCAACACCACATGTAACAGTATATGTAAAAATCTATAATTCACATAGACAGTGCATCAACCAGTGTTGTAGAGCAACACCACATGTAATAGTACATGTAAAAAAACTATAATGTACATAGGCAGTGCATCAACCAGTATTGTAGTGCAACACCACATGTAACAGTACACGTATAAAACTATAATGTGCATAGACAGTGCATCAACCAGTGTTGTAGAGCAACACCACATGTAACAGTACATGTAAAAAGACTATAATGTGCATAGACAATGCATCAACAAGTGTTGTAGAGCAACACCACATGTAACACTGTATAAAACTTTTCATCATGGATAATCCAGATAATTTTAAATCCTTGAAATGCTCCATACACCCTTAATTCTATCTTTGTTATCTCCTAAATCCAATACACTTAAACGGTGTATAAGTGAGCTAACAAATTCTCAGCCTTCATTAAGTTATAAGGGTTTTGCGTTGCCTATAAAATGGTTTTAATTTTACACAATGTTTCACTATATCCATTCAAATCTTGTTAAATATCTAAGGGACCGACTGAAATATCTTCACATGGATGTGAAGTTGATAGTGATATTATTTGTTTACTTATAGCTACTACAGTACTAGCTGGTGTTTTATTTGTATCTAATATTTCATACTCTAATTCAGCAAGCTTCGGCAAGGATGCAGCTTTAATAGGTGTAACATTTTATGATTTCCTTACCAATACCTACAAAAGAAAATAGGTCGGTATTTAGAGATACAACTACATTTGTTTTACAAAAACACTTAAATACTTTTTTAAGAATTACTATTACAAAACTCAAACCAAAATTCCTAATTAAATACGAAGAATTAACAATTTAATATTTCAAAATTCTGTTTATCAAGTAATTCTTGAAGTAATCTCAAAGTGACATTCCAATTATTCAAAAATATTAATTTTATGACAAGTTAACCTTTTAAAATAAATAATATAAATGTAAGCCCAATATACACTTGGTTTGATAAGAATGTAACCTTAAATTATGATGTGATATGTAAGTATCAAAGTTATATACTACCTACCTTCAATTGTCTGTCCAAAAAAATATATCTTTCAATTCTTTATTTTACTATAATAATTTAAACAATATATTGATTGTGAATGTGGGAAAGACATTAATTTATTTTAAGATCAAAACATGAGACGTTTAATATGGAAAAACCAGTTATTGGTAGAAGCGGAGAACAATTATTTAAGTGGTACAATGCAATTTTTATTTTATTATAAATTATTTAGTGTCCCAGGGATGGTTTTACTATGTTGATCGCAAAATATTAACCGTTGGGCGCCAATAGTTACAATTTATATTCTATAAAAGGTTTAGTCAACAATGAGGGTTAAGATCTGTTAAGGGTTTAGTCAGACTTTTCAATACATTTATTTAGTATCCATATTCACGGTTAAGAACAATCTTAAAATAATACAAGAAAAAAAAATGGAATAAATCCAGTTTTTGGTTATGGTTAGTAAACAGTGAGGGAACGAAGTCTTATCTGGGTAATTGCCTGAGTCTCCCTGCTGCAACAAGGATGGAGAATCCTTATATATCCAATTATACATTCATCCACTGTTTGTTTGCGGATTGTACTTCGATCCTCAAATTTAATAACTGAAGATTGTAGTGACTTCATATCTTCATATTAAATCCAACTCAAAAAAGAAAAAAAAGGGAGCTTCTTTTATATGTAATCATTTATTGTTTATAGCATATTTTGTCAAGAATATATAGGTTCCTAGAGGAAAGGAAAAACTATTCAATTATCATGTGGTGATATCAGATAGCGTCTACCATCATTCCGTCCCCCACGTCCAGCAAAAGAAGAGAGTGTCGTTTCTTCCACACCGAGCACACCTTTAGTCTAACAGTCAAAGATGACAGATATACTTTTTTTTATAAAATGTTTAAGTAGCCAAAACATAATTAATACAAACTTATGTCGTGGAAGCAAAGATAAATCCAATACTTCTTCATCAGATTGCTCTGAGAGCTCGTCTGGCGACTACGAGACCGGATTTGGGGTTGAAAGAGGGACCGTTCTGCCTCTTCATTATTATGGCCAGAGGGGCCGAGAAGGCCCTCTTAACCCGACTCTGACGTCGAGAATAGCTCACGGGCCGTACCTAAAATGGCCTTGGCGCTGACGTGAAAATTTGGCTCATGGAGAGGCCTTCACCTTCAACTTCTGACGTGCGGAAAGACTCGCGTGCGGTAATCTCTGTTTACCTAACCGGTACGGCGTTATTATTTGAGCTAAGCAAATCGCGGATCGTATTGGGATTAGTCCCTACTCTAAGAGTTTTGTTCGGATCGTTCGTGGTCGAACGTGTACGTTGCTGTCTGCCTTGACGTGGCTGGTTTGTAGGCTACGTCTTGTACTCGAACCCAGGGACGTCTACGAGTTCTTTCACCGGATGTGCGGCATCATGCCTGAGAGCGTGTACGTGTTTGAGATGCGTGCATAACTGTTGCTGTTACATTACTGGATAATTTGTGAGCGAGAGAAACATCTCCCGTCTCGCCGGCGCATTTCAGCTGTGATGCCGCAGGGCACTACCTCTTGCAACTGAAGTAGTAAAGAGTAGATTTAGATAGAAATGCTCTGAAACATATGTCACGCACAATGTCTTAATTAATTAGTATCGCGACCTTAACATGACCTTTGCCGGTAATTGGTTAGATCGTCACGACTTGCAACTGACATCTATGATAAAATGGCATCCTATTTCCATACAAAAACTTCTTTCATCCGTATACGTAGGAGGCGATGTAAGCCGGCAGCTAAATATATCGCAGCTATTTGAAGAGCACTTAAGTTGTAAGTGCCATTTCTTATCTCTGATGGAGGAACTCCGAAAAAACATGGCGCCATCGGCGTCTTTGATGTGAGTAGCGGGAGTTTATTTATTAAATTATTTTTAATATTTCCCACAGCATGCGTTCGTTGCATCGTAATAATTTGAAAATACTGTCTAAGAATGAAAAGCTATAATTAGTTATAACTGCTAAACTACAGAATGATTGAGACAAAATACTGCAGCATCACAAGATGTTATAGTCCATTGTAATAGACGGCCTCTGTTTGTGCAGTGAAATACGTTTACCTGCACATCGCCATCGGTCCTAGCCCCTGGCTCCTGGCCCCCGGATGTGTACTATGATCACGTCAACTTTTGTACTAATTTGACTCGTGGCTGTGTGTATTGACAGATGTCAAGATATTTACGTAGTCTGTATTGTGACGACAGCTATGGCAGCTGATGGCTGTGTTAGACGAAAACAAGGATATCCAGTACGGCCCCGAAGGTCATGAGCAATACAAGGTGTCCTACTTTGGGTGTGTACCTCATACATGTGTTGTAGTTTATCTACCTCTTAGAATTGACACACAGCCCTCCTCATGTAATCATGACGCATCAGCACATATAAATATATAACAAGGCACATATAGCTTCCTCGTAAGTACCACAGCGACGAGTCAAATTAGTATAAAAGTTAAGAGAAAGGTTGCAATCAAAATATTTTATTGAAAAAATAACACATTTTATAGTAATAGAAGACTTACACTTACTCTAAATGATTTGTCTGAAAAATCAATACCAAATGTCACAGAGATAAATACAAAATTTAGCATAAATTTAAGGTTTACATTAGATACGCTTACATCTAAAGCGTGCAGCTCAATGATATGCATAAATACTTTATATTGTAACCTTACGGACTTTGGAATACCATAATTATCGCTTGTTTATTTAGCAGCTTTCTTATAGTCTGTCGTTAACTTTAACCGTTTGCAATAAACGACACTTGCGTATAATACTTAGAACTGAAAGTAACACCAGAATAATAAATGGTGTCAACGTTAAATTTGTTTCTATGTTGTTCTCGTATCTGTACAGCAATATTTTTATTTAAACTGCAAAATCGAGTAATTCTCGCGCTAAAATAGTTTATATTTAAAAATCGTACACGTCACTTATAGTATTCAATACAGTACGAATGATACCGAAGGCTCTTGCTAAAGAGACAATTTTTTCGATCGGATATATTGTGGACATTTAGGAATATTTCTTGAGATGTGTCCTCGTCATCCCGCTGCATAGAATAGGTACGTTCCATCATTATCAGTCCTTATCGGTCCACTGCTGGACATAGGTCTCGTTCAATGACCGCCAAGACGACCGATCTCCTGCTACTCGCATCCATCCCGGACCGGGTACTGCACGAAGACCGGCTACTGTCGGGCATGTGATGTGTACTGTGGTGAGTAATTTTCAGAACCTGCTGTACAAGAAAAATCAATCTAGAATATTCCCCGTAAAATGTGTACCTACACTGTCATTATGTCACTCAGTTTACGCAATTTACTAAGTGCATGCAGTATACCGAATAAAACCTAAAATTAGCGTAATAAAAAATACCCTTATTTTAATGATGGACACAACTACAGTAGGGATAGTTTGAATTATGCTAACCTTGAGTTCTATTAACGTAGATCGTATATTACATGCCGTTGTTACACAGTTATAACAGTTATGTTACACAGTTATAACAGCTGATTGACAGAATGGCTCACTGACACACCATTTACGGATAGGATCCGCAATCAGGGAGAGGGACTACTTATATAAAAATCATAAAACAATGCGGCAATTAGGCGGCTCCAATAATAAATTACCTGGTGCCTGGATGGCCGTGCTTTGCTCAGTTTTTTTGTACATATTGTTCTTTTGAAGTTATATTTACTTTATCATCATCATCATCATTATCAGCTCCTATCAGTCCACTGCTGGACACAGGCCTCTTTCAATGCACGCCAAGACGACCGATATCCTACTACTCGCATCCATCCCGGACCGGAGATCGTCTTCCCACCTGGTGCACGGTCGACCAACACTTCGCTTTCCTAAACGCGGCCTCCACTCCAGAACCTTACTCGCCCATCTGCCATCTGTTCTTCTGAGTGTGTGACCAGCCCATTGCCACTTCGACGAGCTTATTCGTTGTATAGTAATGCATACTCACCAATATTAGTATAATAAAATTAGATGGTTTTATGAGGAAATCAATTTAAAATATTGAATTTGTCATTAACATTAACAATATCAAACCAACGCAAAAAAGTTTTCTTTTTAAATTGCGTTTCTTAGCAGGAATTGTGTGATTTGTGAACAATTATTTTGTCCAAACTAGCCAGACCTTTTTTTATTATTTCTATATTTTGACAAACTGCCCATTAAAAATTGAACGTCACCTGATATTGACGTTGCCAAATATACATGTACTATAAAATTGAACGTCACCTGACATTGACGTTGCCAAATATACATGTACTATAAAATTGAACGTCACCTGACATTGACGTTGCCAAATATACATGTACTATAAAATCAAAACCATGAAACTGTACGGACGCTAGTGCAGATACATGTGGGACAATAAATAATATCAATAAACACACTCCATACGCTCTGAATAGAGCAGAAGCTCATCGCAACTCACCTTTTCTGCTGTAAAATCGGAATATTCCCAACAAATATTCTACCCGCAATCGGCTTGAGCATATAAATAGTGTCACCCACTTCTTTGTTTTCACTCACATCATTTGTCTGTACTTCAATTCTGATAGTTTTAATTTTACTCATTCTGCGCGCGTGTTTTTATTTACAAATAGTTCAACGCAAGTCTCATTATATTTGTATTATTTTAAAGTTACTTCGTCCACTCAAATCGGACATTAATGTGAAAATCATTGCGCAATAAATATTGAAAAGTGAAAGCTCTGACATGAACTCTAATAAAATACATTTAAGACAATGTAGATTAGAATACGATCTGTGAAACGATTGCAAATATTAATGTTATAATTCACACTAATGATATTAAAGCAATGCGTAGCAATTTCCTTTGCATGTTTCGTTTCTTTACAGGCATTGCGTGATATAATGTCCAAATCATCTAGACTTTTCATGATTTTTATAGTCTTGTCACAAAATTTTGGTAAAGGGTCAAACAACAATTATATGAACGATGCTTACGATCAATGTAGCCGCGTGTACTTCTCGCACTTTTAATTCTAAACTAGATGCAGGAGCATCAATGAAACCGCCGATTAAAACAAAAGTTTGTGTAATGATTATGGGAAAAAATAGACACTCCACAAGCTCTAACTGATGCATTCGCTTTGCGGAACTCCCTAAAACACTAAATATTCCGTTAGGCCGTATTACATATACAATATCTTCAAGTTCTTTGTTCCTGCTAACATCTTTTGGTTCTACCTTAATACTAACAATGCTTTTGTTTTCACCCATTCTGTTTTCTCGCCCGAAACGCGAAATAAAATTCACTCCATTTTTTTTTTCGCCAAATCCAAGCCAATTTAAATCGGGAATTCACAACAAAGTGCCACAGTGGTATCGATATGAAATAAAAAGTTGCAACAAAACATCAAAAACTAGCTAAGTGCGAGTCGGATTCGCGTACGAAGTGTTTTTTTTATAGAATAGGGGGCAAACGAGCAATCGGAGCCTTTTTACGACTACGGACGCCCATGAACATCCATAATATTACAACCCCGATGCGTTGCCCTCCTCCCTTCTGCCCATGGGCCACCGGCTACTTACAAACCGCATGAAACGCGATACTGAAGACTTCTCTTTACGGCGTTATTTTGTGAGCGAGAGGTACCTCCCCGGTCGTGCCGGCCCAATTTCATTGCATATTAGGATATAGTGTCATGCACTATGCATGGCACTACCTCCTCCTATGCGGCGTGACACTACCTCTTTCTAAAAAATGAGTTCCGACCATTATGTAAAAAATCTGGTAACATACGTACGGGACGGTTAAATAATTAATTTATTCTATTTTTAGTATTTGTTGTTAAGGCGGCAAAGGAATTACATCGTCTGTATATCACGCCTATCACGACACAGCCCAACGACAGACAGACAGACAGACGGATTCGGAGTCTTAATAATAATAGTATCCCGTTTTTTGCGCTTTGAAACAACAACAGAACCCCAAAGGGCTGCGCTGTATAATCATTATTAATAGAACACGGTGGTGTATATATTAATTAAATATATCGTTTCCATAAAGCCAAATACTTACAAAGTTTAGCTATGAGTTGTTATACATGTGCAGACGGATGGTAAAATTGCTATGTTACTTTACGGTGCAATGTTACTGCGACGCATGATAACGCGTCTGGCGTGTTCTCTGCAGTTTCAGTTGCAGTGGGTTTCTGGTCCAATGGGCCATTGGAGTGGAAGGTGGATGAAGAGCAGCATCTCTGCATAACAAATGCCACACGTATGTCGACAATCATACCGTCGGTGTGGGGGCAGCCCCAACTCGAATCCCGTGTTTTGTCTGTTTGTTTAGACAAAATCTGAAATTTGAGTCAGCGTTATAAATTATAGTTCTTAGTCTTTTTACCTACGACGCCCATTTTTTCTATATGATGCATGTTGCATTACATCTGCTCCGCTAATGTATGCTATAACATATGTAGCACCTAATTTTCACGTGAGTGTAAGGTGACCTAGAGTTTGGCTTGGAAAATGTCTAGTAAACACTTGTTCACTAGAAATTCATATGTCGCTAGACATTTGTCTTACAACACAAACTTAAAGACGTCATTTTGTAACACATTGGTGTATTAGATTATTAATTCAGAATATTTGTGAACGTTTTAGTGCGGTGGTTTTTGACGATGCTCTTTGCATTCTTATAAGCAGAGGGTACTAAAAAGCAGGTGAAGGAGCGCCCTTGCACCGCTCTTATAAGAATAGGGAACAAAAGAGAAATAGGAAGAGGCGCTTTTGCGCACGCGCCAAGGATGGGAACCTCACCCCATTGCCCCAAAGTTGATGGGATTGTTATATGGTGCGGGGCAACCCTGCTCCTGAGGAGGCGTCGATCCCTTCGGGGACAGACTAGCCGTCGATATGCCCAGATGATTTGTCGTTCCGGGACACCTCACTGACTGATGGCACTCGTGGTGGTGTTGGTGGGTATTCGGCACTACAATGTGCCGCGCTCCCCATACACCACTGGACCCCACCCAGGACCTGAGAAGGCGCATAGATGCATTTCCCCGCGTCAACAAAAAAAGGTTTCATTGTCTCTGGCTAATGATTATGGCATGATGACATTATTTGGTCCATTGGAGGGGAGACATGACAATAATGCCGATGTCTGTGGGCGTCAGTAGTCCCTAAAATAACGCGGTTGCGCGTTTGTCACCCTGTACTGTAAAAATTGGCTATAAAAATACTAGTGTATTATCGTATAAATGACATACAAATGACACAAATTCCTACTACCCGAGCGATGGCGGTCTGTACCAGGACGCAAGTTGTCCGTAGTCGGCGTGTAAAGCTGGCGTTATGGTATAATTCAGTCGGAATATCTCGGCAGGCATCGAGTGCCACTCGACCATCCAATATCATTCAAATGTGTTTCATATCCGGAGCCAGACAGATTCGGCGCGGCTCACTTTGCATTCGGTAAACACACTCCAAACCAAATTGATAAATCATGGAAATTTTCAAACTTGAAAACAATTGGTTTCTAGATCCAATATCAGCTGAAATAATGTAGGTGTGTTTTAATTTAAGCTTTGGTAATTTATATTAAAACAACTTTTAAAACCAGTTTGTGTGTCGCGGTTTATTTAATTATTTTACAATCCCGACGTTTTAGAGGCTTTACAGCTGCCATGGTCACGAGTGGACTGAGATAACAGATGTCCAGTGGTGACAAGGGACTAAAGTGGGTACATTCTTGGACAGAGGAGGTGCTTTTGAGTACGGGGCAAGGGGGAGCATGGAGACCTCACCCCATTTCGCTGTCCCAGAGAAGTACTGTCTCTGTACAGAGTCTGTACTGTGGAGGAGGTCCGTTAGGGGACTGACGGTCTAGGTCTAGGTCTAGCGGTCCAGTTGACCTAATAGTTTGCAGTTCCGGGACACCTCAACAGTGGTGGCACTGACGGTATCGCGATAATATGTCGCGAGGCTCACACACCGCTGGACCCCCC
>JAFELO010001323.1:16378-40256 GCA_017140195.1 Eumaeus atala | reverse complement strand
CCGGTGATGCCGCGTAAATCGGTTTAATAGCGTAAACAAAAAATACATTCTTGGTGAGTGTTTGTGGCCCTCGCGATTGTGAGTTACGGTGATCTTATGTTTTTCGGCTAATTAACTCGTATCTACTTTGTTAACGCATATGGTCGAATTAAAAATGAATTTCAAATAACTGAAGATGAGGTGATTCGTTGTCACGCAGATAAGAGATATAAAAAAAACTACACGTCAAAAGTTACACTCCACCCTTTGTAATCTGTGGCACATGGCGTTCTGTCGCGTGCGCGCGCGCCATTGCACGCAACTGTCGAGATCCTCCTAATTACCGCCAAAATTAACAATATTACTGTTTAGGGTAGCTTATCGTTATACCTCGTCGTGGTATGACTGGCATTTATACTCATTTGTAATAATTTACGTCATCATTGTTATTGGACGAATGGTACGAGTTTTACCCCATAGGAATATTTTGTTTTGGTTTTACTTAACGTCTTTTTATATCCTGTACCAAGTTCTTTTTTAATAATGAGAAAAGGCATCCGCAGAACCAGAGGAAATACTGATACCTTACTCTCCTTTAACTTATCCCTTCTGGTGGACTACTCGGGCTCTAATAGATATAAAATGCCGCTTGGCACTTTATAACATTGGCTGAAGAACCTAAAACCTATCGTAGCCATTATTTTACAAACAGTGACCTATCGTAGCTATTACTTTACAAACACATTGACCTATCGTAACCATTACTTTACAAACACATTGACCTAGCGTAGCTATCACTTTGCAAACACATTAAACCATCGTAGCCATGTTTTACACTAGTGTAAAACTACCTTTTTTCTGAAGTCTGTCTGTGTCTACATATAGTAAGGACTACATTGTATATGTCAAATCTGTGCTGTCTATGCTGGGCCATGTCAGCCCCATCAAACTGCTATGTGGCAAGCAATCGCAATACTTATTTTAAGAGAAATTTCTATTTTGTCTATTTACTTACTCTAAGCTTACTCATTGTTTAAAAAATATTAAGACACCCAGTCAGAGACACAAGATGGCAATTATGCACTTTATCGTTTATTAACTTAAAGTCATGCCCGTAATGTTAATTTTGCAAAAAAAAAAATGTATATGTACAAGCACGGATGCTTCAGAATGACAGTGCAGTAGGACATCGTGTATCTCGTATTTTTGTAAGTAAGTGTAAGTATGAGCTCATTATGAAAACTATACACAAGGATAGTTTCAAGTTACGAACATCATATATAATCTGTTGCTATCAACAAGGCCAGGTGATTTCTAATATTTAGTGTGGACAGCTGATTATTTAAAGACCTTCTGCGAGACCGTCATGTCCCAGAAGGAAGCCGACGAGCGGGTGAGAGAGGAGGCTGTCCTCGCGGCCTCCCCCCGCCGACGACGAATGGGGCTGCGAAGGAGGCGCTATCTGCAGCGCCTTCAGTAGTGCCCCTGTGTTCCGTGTCGGGCCGAGATGGGAACCCGGTCTACTTCATCAAAGACACGGCGTCGTGGAGACTCTCATAGAGTGGCCGGACAGTCCCCGAGGAGATGAAGTCTGGCCTTTTCGCCGAGGCCAGCCTGTCGCTGGAGGGGTCCTATTGCCTGCAGATCCGGGAGCCTCCAATAATAGCGGCTGAAGGCTCCCGTATTCCCGTAGTGGTTTAGTTGGTATTGCTAACCAATAGCCGAGTCCAACATAGGTCTGGGGGTCTACCCGTGCTCCCAGGTATCATGCGTAAATGCATTCCCCTTCTTCACCAAAATAAAAAAAGGTTCACCAAAATAAAAAAACGAACGGGTCATGGAGGTTACTATGACCAAGTCCACTTGACTGTGACATCCACATCCGGTTCCGGATTGAACTTCCGGTGCTACCTCTGACGTGATTCCCACCGCAAATTATTCCAATACGTGACAGCAATCCCAACCAACCAAACCAACAAAAGAAAATATGAAAACGCCAGAGGCTAATTTGAACTAAAGATGCCCATCCATTATCGACCCTTGCCAAACACACATGTAGTAAGAGACAGTGACATGCTACAGTGCAACGGAATTGAGCCGACATGATCAGGGGGGGGGGGTACTCCATCTCTCTCTCACGCCCAGATTATATTATAAGTGATAGCGGTTCGTGGGTAACTGGTGACCTGTTGGGTAGGTGGTAGAGAAATGCCGATACATTGTCGTCAGAGTCACCAAACGGCTCATATTACTAGTTTGTCTCCCTGTGCTAAAATAGTCGAACATATTATAGGCTAGTTGATTATAATGTAACATTTTGGAACGGAAGCATATGCATACATCTCTGACCCTTGGACGATTAGAGTTACGGGGGAAAATACGCTGAGGCAGATAATTCTTGTGAACTTGTCACTATAATGACATTGAATCATCAAAATTTCGTGAAATATCCGTCCGAAGCAGGGACGTTATGCTAGTATATAACATCGCTGTTAATAGAAACCGCAATGCGCAGGTGCCTTAACAATAAATAATAGTTCCCGTTATTCGATACGAGTTTCATTGTTCTTTGTAACGTAAATTATTATTCAATACACCCAAATAACACCAATAAAGATTAAATCATATAAATAAATCATTACTTTCTACAATAAAACCGACGTCAAGGATGTCTGTGCTCTTAATTTACATTAAAATACGTGTAATTAGAAACAAATATACAAATATTTAATATAGGTAGATAATAAATTGTAAAAATAGTCATAAATAAGCCACAAAAAAACCTGATCGGAATGCGTCGAAATTAATTCCGGAGTAGAGAGGGGTGGGCAGCGGCGCGTGGCCACTTGGTGATATTAGTTGTGCCATCTGGTCGCTGACCTGGAAACGACGGAACCCCGGATCGCTCCTCACTTTCATTACTCGGTGACAGCGTCGCATATTTATTATTGAAACTGTACTTTTACTATAACGGGGTTTCTTGGGAAACTTTGAAGATGGGGTTTCCATTTCCTATAAATATTTTACCGATATTGACTTTATTTTCTACCAGTTGAGAGAGTAGACAAAACCACGTGAAAAAGTAACTATTTCTATAATCTATATGTTATTTTCATATGAATAATATAAAGGATATATATTCCGGAGTATATAACAAGTCCGGAGTTTCGATTAACGTGAAGAAGTTGTCTGTTTAGCGCCCTCGTGCCTCGGAGATCACCAGAAGTCCTCTGGCCTGCACCTGATCTCTCACCGGACGTGTCGGATTGCCATCCCAGCGGTATAATAGACCGATATAATAGAAAGTGCACTTGTGCACTATAATGTGTTCTGCGCAGTTGGCTAGTCTTTGTAGATACGGTCGGATGCTGGAAAATGTTTCGATTTTTAGTTGGACTTGTTGTATTAAGTCGTCCTGTTAATGTTACGAAAATTTGTTCGCCACCCCGGTATTTCTCGTTCTCCAGTGAAGCCGTATCGGGCCAGCACGCCCGGGGAGGTATCTCTGGACTCGCTAATACAATATCCGCTTATAGTGTTTTACATGTGTCGCGTTAATGCAGGCCGTGAGATTCTCGTGACACCGTAGTGGTCGACGGCGACGCGCAGTCTAATCTCTATGTGGGGGTTTGTCCTCGTCGCTAATCACCAAAAGGCTCCAAAGGACACCAAAAGTTCCACACGTTTTCCCCTTATGCTATAAAAGTACACAACAGATGACATTTGAATAAGTTTCGTTCTATAAACGGAACCCCAAGACGATCTTGAACGTGAAATAATTTGTGCGTACCAGAAGTTCGTCAGGCGCGCTGTCAATTGTCAATTGTCATACAAAACAGTATGGCGGGGAATCGTTGCGTCAGATTACTGTGTACAATGGACATGTCACCTCAAGTTAGCGGCCTCACCGCCTGATTCCTGATTTGTTTGGATTGGGGAGGGGGAGGGGTGAAAAAATGTATTGTTTTGCATGATTGAAACGTATAACGCTGTCTGCGTTACGTTAACGAGCGAACGAGTGAACAGTTCATGTATTATTCTAGTAAGTGGTCACCAAGCCCTATTGATGTTGAATCCTGTCCCCTGTGGTCGCTTTTTATCAAATTTAGTGTTTATGGGGAACTTATGCAAGCCACTTAAATAAGCATCATGACTGCAAGCAGCTTGGAGACACCGGTTCAGGTCTAGGACAGGTGAAGTGAGCGATCATGTGCCCAGGGATGAGCTCTACTTGAAGAAAGGAACGCAGCCCAAGCGATACAAATTGTACATCAGACCGGAGGTCACTAATCTAAATGTCACCAAAAGCTGTCTTGGGTATCAGACATACCCAAGATATTAGTTCAGTATTCCCAAAATCTACTTAATAATTTTTGTGTGGTTTCCACCCACCAATAAAGCGATTCGCGAGGATGGTTTTAATGTATACTTTGTTAATGTTACAATCCTACCCTGTTATCTAAGTCCAAGCAGTGTTTGATTATTAGTCAGTAATTAAGAGGCTGAAACATTACCAGTCCTGTTAGTTACCAAACATGTCCAAATACGCTTAATGAGAGTATACAAATGTGGATACGTTACAAACTTCAGTTTACTAAACACCCATTATATTATCCCTAGCATCATCCCGCAGTTTCACCCACGTTACTCCGGTGCTACCAGGCGGATTGATGACAAATTAAAAAAAAAGATACGCAAAGAAACGTTATTTCATTATATTCTATCGTCTTTTCGAAAATAGGACACGAAATTTCTATTTATACGAACTGATAGAATTTGTGTGGGACCTAGAATTTTCTCTGCCGTAAATTTTCTCAACAATAAAAAGAATATAAATTCGTGCGGTGATAAAGTTTTATATTTTAAAAGGAAAATCAACAACCCAGATTAAAGTTACGCTAGACAGTATTTTAAGTAATAATGCTCCTGCATTGAGTACAATTCACACCTGGGTAACTGATTTTAAACGTGGGAGACAGAGCTGCGAAGACGCCAACAGGTCTGGCCATCCAAATGAAGTCAGGAATCCGGACATGACCAAAAAGATTCAAAAAAATCGTTTTGAATGATCGGCGCTTAAAGTTGCGGCAGATGCAGAGGTGGTAAGCATTTACTTTGAACGCGATTTCAACATTTTACAACCACATTTGCGAATGAAAATGCATCGCGCGCGATGGGTGTTCACTGTTAACCAAAAGCAACATCGAGTGGACCATTCGTCGGAGTGTTTGGCGTGATACTGCGAGTTTTAGCAGCGTTATGTGACAGTAGATGAAACGTGGTTACATCATTACATTATACTCCTGAAACAAAAGGACAATCTAAGCAGTGGACTGAGACCGGAAAACCAGCACCTAAGGAAGCTAAAACGATTTTGTCAGCCGGCAAAGTGATGACGACTGATTTTTGGGATGCTAGAGGGATTACTTTAGTTGATTATTTGTAAAGAGGAAAAACAATAAATGGAGAGTATTATGCAAGCTTGCTGCAAAATTTTTGTGAAGAAATCCCGAAGGCACGGCCTCATTTAGCCAAAAAAAGTATCTACGCACTCTATCTACGCATCTGTGCACTCGTCAAGGGTTGCAGTTTCCAAGCTCCATGAATTGCGGTTGAAATTGTTACCGCATCCCCTATTCCCCAGATCTGGCCTCGTGCGACTTTCACTTATTCCTGAATCTCAAGAAATGGTTAGGTGGCCGAAGATTTTCATCAAATGATGAAGTCATTGTCGCGTATTTTGAGACGAGTATTTTGAGGGTTTAAGAAAGCATTTCATCAAACTAGTGTAATTGGTGGCATTGGAGAAGCACTGGACTAAATGCGTCGAGGTAGAAGGAAACTACGTTGAAAAATAAAATTGTTTTAAATAGATTGTTAAAGTTTTTCTGCGTCGTTTCGGATACTTATCAATCACCCCTCGTCATGACTTACGTCATAGCGTCATGCTATATAGTCTATCACCGACCCCGATAAATGGACTATTCAACACAAAACATTTTACAATTCGGTCCAGCAGTACCTGATATTAGCGAGTTCAAACAAACAGACGAACTCTTCAATTTATATTATTACTTAGTATAGATTATGGGTTCCGGTTCATTAGCATCACTCCGTTGAAACAATCAATCATCGTGGGCCAATAATTTCCGTCGCGTGTTGGGTAAAAGCATTTGATCTTTTATGGCGTAGGTTAAATGGAATCGTGTTCGAAAGTTTATGTTCGGTGGATGCATTTTATAGTAGCAGAGCGAAACGAGCAATCATCACATAATGGTAAGCGCCTAACTGCTATGGCTCGTCCGGGGCCTCGTCAGAGGACATACAGAGGTCAGACATGCCAGTGCTCCCATTATCTAATGCTACTATACTTACTATAGCGTATAATCTGCACTCATTTTTAAGGTTCTGCAGCCATATGTCAAAAGACGGAACCAAGTGCACGAGTTTATGTGTAGGTATTATCAATGTTAATTGTCTAGCCATCGATTGTATGCGCTTACAGTGTTTAAATTAACCTATTGTAAAATCTCATGTGATATTTGTGGGGTGAGTGAGAAGTCTGAAAGTTGAGTAAAGCTAGAAATTGACGAATATCGTGTTACGTAATTAATAAGTAACATCAAACAAACACCCCCGGCGGTGAAGGGTTAGCTGCAATCAAGTAATTGGGCCATAAGCCGTCTTGATATCATTGTACCTGCTCTGAGGTGCTCAGCTGTGTGTGTGAGCTTATATACACTTATATAGTGGAAGTATTGATACAATATATAATAGGCGCAGTTGCTACCGCTTTTCTTGCATGTTTGTGAGTATACCGTAATCGATGAGGGATGGGTGGTGATGGATGAGAAGGTGTGTAACGCATCGGCGTAACCATGCGGATGGCAGTGAGCATCGGCTGTTAATATATGGCTCTGATTTTGCGTTTGACAACGCCCCCCCCCCCCTTGTGCTACCAAAAAAATAATGTCTCTATAAAATTGGCATGTGACAGGGACGTTGGTATCAAACATATTGATTAGTGAGTGAGAGATAGTCGAGATCTTGGGTGAGACAATTTCTCCTCTAAAATGCTGAACGTGTGCTCCCCGCACACGGTTTCTTATGCTTCATTCAGTGATTTCGTTTGGTAGCAAAATACCCAGATGTTGTGTACTCACCTTTGTTTTGTGGTCTATTTCAGCAACGTGTGAAAGCTTCTTCAGCAAACGTTCCTGCTGCTAAGAGTTCCTCGTGTATGACTTATGTTAATCTTCAAAACCCGGGTTCACTCACATTATAACTTGATGGCATTGTGAAAAGGAAGATAAATACAATATGACACCAGAAACCCTCCAAAACATTTCAATAAATGAATTTAAAAGTTGTTCGAGAGCGTTAGTATGGTAAGGATCATTGATAAATATAGTTTTGGCGGATACCACACCTTGGATGAAAGATGTTCTGGTTCCATATACCTAGGAATTATACTTTTTTAAATAGGTGCGTAATGCAAGTCAAGTTACCCGCATAATTTGTTTCGCTAGTTCTTCTGAGATCAGGGCTTGGAGGCGAACCATCGGTGGACTCAATTCTGTAAAAGACGGAAAAACCTATTTTAAATTATAGAATATCGATTTTAGTTGCATAAGATTTTACGCTATATACATTTTAAAAGTATAGAAAATCGTGGAACATATCTATTTAATTTTATGGGCCTTTATAAATACACAGTGATTCAGACTTACGTGTGTGTATGTACGTATGTGTGTATGTAAATGTATGCGTGTGTGAGGTATTTGTTAATGTACGTACACAGCTACCGTCTCGCAGTAATGTCGCCCGCAGACCGAGCTTTAAGTGCGTAACGTACCGCCTCTATGCTCCAAATTCACAAACCTACCGTACAATATATTTTTGCCTTATCCGTTATACGCGACTTCGCCTATGCATCTGGATGAAATGTTTTTTTTATGTTAAGAGATAGCTTCTTACTATATTAGTACATACTATAGGTATGTTAGTAGTTTGGCATGTTGCGTACCGAACGGTGTCGAATGAGGTCTACTTAGAATTCAATAAATTACTGGAACTATTATTTTTAAAATTATAATTTTTCACCAAAGACCGCGTTGCCATAATTTTTTCGTTTTATCTGTGAATATCTTAGGCATAAAAGCAATACATTGCTGCGTTGGCGTATCAGATGTTAAAGTAGCATTTGTACAAGATGTTAAAGTGGCATTTGTACAAGATGTTAAAGTAGCATTTGTACAAGTTCATAAAAGTTGCAAACTCTGCCGCTACAGTCGTCGCCCTCCTCAGCTGGCCCTATAGTATTCTAAAAACAAGAACATACTTGCAAAGCAAAGTAAACTTTCAAAACAAGAACATACTGCAAAGCCATATCTGAAATGGATAAAAGAAGATATTTTGTGCCATACGATAAACTCAACTTTTAATCGTCCCAACTTTTGCTCGTAAAGCAAGGTTGTATATGGCCTTGGTATAATTTATACGCATTCATATAAGTATAAGTGAACAAAAAAATTGACCCCTAACGGGTATCCAGTCTTACTCACTTTTCTTGACAAATTGAAAGGAGAAAGAAGATTAGAAACGTTTTATCCCTGGAACGTGGTCAGAAATTATCGAGACGCGATGAATTGGCTCTCGAGTAACTTTCAAAGTGATCAATGTTCATAAGAATGCACGAGGCTATAATTTGTGTCGGAAAAAAAAACATTGTTCAAACCAAGAAACAGCGTAAGAGGCCCGCACCGGGCGTAACCAGGGGGAAGACATCATCGTCAATCAGAAACTAACATAAATATGCTTTTACGTCTCCCCTCGAGGGCGCAAATGTATCCAAATGTGCAGGGCGGGCGGAGCCATCCCGGCCCGGATTTGTTCGCCCTGCCCGGATTACCCGGAAATTTTAAATTATATATGTGCCTGCGCCTCAACATTTTTTCCTACAAGAATAACAACAATTAAGGCTTTTTTATTTTCCGCAGTTATAAGACAAACACAATAATTTACACGTAGTTAAAAAGTATTGAAAATATGATTTAAAAAATTGTACGTCTGTCTGACCAAAGGATGTGAAAAGGATGACTACGTTAACTGAATAACCAACCGTTGAATCAGCGGTGGAAACCACTGATTCAACGGGGCTATTGAAGTTTAATATATTTTCGTAATCTTTCTTATAATATTTAATTTGATGAGGAATTTCAAATTCAAATTTGTGCAGCTATTTACTCATGTATTTGTGCTTCGATGACCATCATTAATTTGTTTTTTCTTCTGTTTTTTTCTGTTTCCGTGACTCATTTTACAAAAAACTTATTTCCTAGTACGAGTTCCACCGTGGCACTAATGCTGCGGAAACGACTCGAAGTGTGGATGATGTTTATGAAGGTCGTGTTGCAAAAGAAAACACAGTTCATTTTTGGTTCCAACGTTTTCGTTCTGAAAATTTCGACCTCCAGATCAAGAGTTGTTGAAGCGGATTCATCGCAAACCACATCCGAGTTAGCTGCAGGCTGCGAGGTTAGTTACAAAACTGTTTTATATCACTTGAAGAAAATTGGGATGATTAAAACCCTTGAACCTACCTCATGAATTGACTGAATCAAACCGGCAAACGCGCGTCGACTGCTGAGTCAAGTTACTGAACCAGTACAATAATGAAGGTATTTTGAACCGAATCATTACCTGTGATGAAAAGTAGATTCTTTACGATAACCGGAAGTGCTCAGAGCAATGGATCTGGATCCTGATCAGCCAAACAAATCCTGCCCCAAGCGAAAATTAACCTCAAAAAAGTTAATTGTAATCATTTGGTTGACTAGAGGCCGGTATAGCTATAGACAATTACGGCTGATGTCTATTGTCAGCAATTGCAAACCATTACGGAAAAGCTAGCGGCTAAACAACCTAGGCTGGTCAAACGCTCCACGCCACTGTCGCTTCACGACAACACTAGACTACACATTGGGCAACAGACGGCTACCAAATTTCAACTGGAAAGTCTAAGACTTCTACCATTCTCCCCGGACCTTGTTTCAACACATTATCATTTTTTTCGAAATTTGTATAATTTCTTGTAAGGAAGAAATTCAACTCCGATGGGGCAGTCCAAATCGCATTCAAAGTTTTTATTGATTCCCGTCCGTCTGGTTTTCTTAGTAAAGGGATTAATTAACCTATTAGATGGCAGACGTACATAGAAAACAATGGTTCATACTTTGATAAATAGATACATTATATGAAAAAATATTCGGCTTTTTGTTCCTCCCACACGTAACGCCAATTTCCTATTTCACTTAGATAGGAAATTGGCAGTTGTTGTTGTGAAGTTGGAACTAAGTTTCTAAAGGGCGAGCAGTTGATTATCTGGTGGAGAGCGAAGTTGCTGTACGTCTATCATCGCAATCCAATGAAGCTTCCTGTCGCTTCCACAGCATAACTGGACACAAAAAATGCACGTCAGCTCAAACAGAGCACAAACGGATAGATGCTCAACCACGTCGAGTATAGTACCGCTCGAATCCACACAAACGCGAAACACCTGGTGTAGTAACGTTGATTTACAAAATGCAAGATATATGGTTTCATATTCAACTGTCATTGTAAAACATCCGTGATTATACATAAACATATTTTTTTGCAATGTCGACCTAAGATGTATGATTTTAAGTCGTTGTAATAATGCAGATTCTATTTAAAAGATGTACAAACTTTAAACATATTTCTTTGAAATGTCAACCTTACGCGCATGCACTTAGGTTGCTTAAAAAAAATGCATAATTTGTCAGTTGCACATCTTTTATATGGACGCTTTTAAGACGCTCACTGTATACCTTGGTACTTTTCTAAATCTACATAGTAATCATAGATGTTAGAATTCCTTGAATTTGATGTCTATGGTATTTATTATTTACTTTATTTATTGGGTTTGCGTTACCATTCAAGTGACCTGAGCTTCTATCGCACGCGCTTACTTCATGATATTGTATGGATGCAGTATTATTTTACTAGTTAACGAATTCTGAGCATTGTCGATGTATGGCGGTATGCGGAAAAACCCTAGTGCATTTTTGATGACCGTGTGTTTTTAATAAATAAAAAAAGAAAGATAATTAAACGGTTACATACCAATTTTTTTTTTTATAAACAATGATGTTTATTATTTTTATTCTTTTTATGAGATGTGGGTCAAACAAGCAGGTGGGTAGTGATTAGCGCCGCCCATAGACATTTACAAAACCAGGTGTCTTACAGACGCGTTTCCGGCCTTTAAGGCATTTAAGGCTCTTCAACAAAGTTTGATGTGCACTTTTCGGATCGTATCTGATCGGAAATAACGAGGGGGGCTGCTGGTTCCACAGTACAGTTGTGTGCGGTAGGAAGTGGCGTTTAAACCGCACTGTTTTGGATTTACGGACATTAAGGTGATGGGCGTGGAACTTAGAGTTCTGTCGCAATGTACGGAAATGTGATTCTGCTGCTGGTATTAAGCCGAACAATTCCTCGGAACACTCACCATAGAAGATACGGTAAAAGACACAGTGAACTGACATCTCTTCGTAGTACCAAAGAATCGAGCTGACCGGAAGTGGCTTGGTCGTCAACGTTTCGTGTTGCTCTACGTCGTATACGGTCAAATGAAACAGGCTGATATTACGGGGCCTCTGCTCACAGGTAGTCACACCCCATATGCGGTCGGACCTGCGCCTTGTAAAGTTGCAGCCGATGGGCTGGATTGAAGTACTGAAGTAAGAAGTTAAGAGTGTTCAATAGGGCGCTATTGAACACTCTCAACTTCTTGAGACTAATATAGCTTCCCTTCCCAAATGACAGTGGAAATGAACATTACTCGATATATCAACACCAAATATTCTGATACTGGCTGAGGTCGATAGGTAAGTGTTTGAAAACGGGGATACATGACGAAGGGTGACTTTGTAGCCGGTAAACGCTCAAAATTGTGTCTTATGGTGCTTAAATTGTCCAAAATGTAGTCGGCCCCTTTCCGAGACTTGGAATAACAAATCCTCGGTTTCAGGCACAAGCTTGTGTGTTGACGTGTTTCCGGGAAATATTGGCATGGCCGGTGTATAAAGGATCACCAGTACTATCATCCGCGTGACAATGAACTAGTTTACGGCATCAAATTGATATGCAGAAGAAACAGCGTAGGAGACAAAACACAGCCTTGGGGAACACCAGCGTTGATAGGTTTATTATAAGGGCATGCGCCGGTTGACGAACCACAATCATAATGCTGCGACTTGACAGGAAGCTAGTGAACCAATCGCATGATTTCTCGGGAAGTCCGTATGACGAAAGCTTTGAAAGGAGCGGTTTTTGCAAACCTGATCAAAGGACTTTCCACGTGGTTTCAACTGCCTCCGCCCATCGGTGCGTTTAATATATTAGAAGATCACCAGCTGAACGTCCTCGGAGGAAACCGTAGTGTCGGTCACTAATTCCTTGATGATCTTCTAAGTATCGCAAGAGCTGGCAGTTGGTAATAGATTCCATAATTTTGGAAAAAATCGGGTATCGCAATAGGCCGGTGGTTGCATGGGTCGGAGCGGTCACCTTTTTTTAGGGATCGGGTGCCCTAAAGCTGTCTTCCAAGAGCTGGGGACTACGCCAACAGAATAGGAGAATCCGAGACTTCACGTCGGGGTCATGTGAGAGAGAGGTGGAGAGAGACAGGCCCAATTTGGCTGCATACAAATTGAATGAATGCATTGTGCGCTACCTCTTGAATTCAATGCAGTAATTTTCTTTTTCGTTTAAACAAATATCCGGTCGAGTGTGCTCACTCGCCCACGGACAATTTCGTACCAACAGGATACGAGCATCTCATCTTTTTTAAGTGAACAAACATATATTTGCAGACATCCTGCAGTTATTTTGTATGAAAAAAACAACAAATATAAGTTCGTAATGGTTTGTAATCCTCCAATTAAAATATAGCTAACAATTTTTGGATATATTCCTTTATTTGTATTATAAGTTCTTACTTCTAGCAAAATTCTATTATTCCAGAATCATACATAGGAAACAAACAAGTCCTAGTTCCATCCGGCATTGATTTTGTGATCGTCAATGTATATATTCTTAAATATAAAATTCTCGTGTCACAATCTAAGTTATCTTTCTCCTCCGAAACGGCTTTACTGATTTTTACCAAATTTTGTCTGCATGGTAGGTCTGAGAATCGGCTACTATCTATTTTTCATACCCCTAAGTGATAAACTTATGTTTGTACGTTATTATGACAACAAATTCAGTTTATGATAGAACAACGTCTGTCGGGATAATTAGTATGTGTATGATATGGTAAACAGCTGTATTTTGTTGATGACATAGAATTAATTAGTAATATGATATTTTCAGTGCTTCGAAAGATTTATTTTACCATCAATGTAACATACATTTTAGCTTAATCCTGGCACACGTTCGTGGGTTAGAAGTTCCTTTGTTAACATACAGACGAAACACAAAGTCATAAGGTTTTGTTTTTACATTTGAAGTACTGAACCCTAAAAAGTGTTACATATTATAAAACAACAGACGTCTGACGGATCTCACACGCGGTGGTGTAAACAGAAAGTTGTTAGTTGGTGAATCATTACGGAGTCAGCTAGTCGGTGACCACGCCTAAGCGGTCACGCACGCGTTTAGGAGTTAATCTCGATATAATTGCGACGGGCGGGGGTCGCGTGACGTCACGCCAGGTGACGTCCGCTAACCACTCGCGGACACACGGATCGAAACGTCGGACAACTCCTAGTTACGTAAAGTTTACGCAAGTGCAATTTATTCATCATTCATCATTATCAGTCCTTATCGGTCCACTCCATGACATAGGTCTCTTTCATCCATCCTGGAGGCTACTGCACGGAGATCGTCTTCCCACCTGGTGAACGTTTACGGTAGTTTACATTAAAATAGAAGGACTATTAGGGGTAAAGAGACTAAGAGGTTTAGTTAGACTTTCATATACATTTATTCAATTGGTCTTTCCAATTCACAATCCAGGACAGACATAAAATAGTACAAGTTCTTGTACAATAACAATGGAGTTTTTGTTATTGGTAAGTAAAAAGGTGAGGGTATGAAGTCTTATCTGGTAGACTCCCGGCCGCAACTTGGATGGTCCTTTATATATATAATTATTGTTTGTCTTCTTTCATTGTGTTGATTGTCCTTCATTCCTTACATTCAATATATATGAATAATATAGTGTTTAATGAAAAGAAAAATAATAGTTAAAAGTTAAAAGGAGTGGAGCTCCTTTATTATGAAATATTCATTCGTGCATTGTGACACGAATATGTTGGTTCCCGGCGGAACATAAAAAAAAAACTATAATTTGCTGTAGGCAGATAGCGGCAGCGTTAAATCAATCCGTCGTCCAAGCCACGCCGAAGAGAAAAAGGAGTGACATTTCTTCAACACAGAGAACATTAAGCCTTACAGTCAAAGATGACACATAAACTTTTTTATACAATATTTAAGTTTCAAAACATGATTGTTACAACAAGTATAAGAAATGTGTCTGTAATCGTATTGTTGAAATTGTTTTTTTTCGCATCTCAAAAATTGACCAAGCATAAAGAAGTTCTCACTTCAAAAAGTTTATTGTTACCGTATAAATATCTCTAATGATTCAATAATTAAACATTAACAGGCCTAATTTAGTCATACACGATATTCTTAGTTGCATGATTCGTGGGAGGGAAAGAGTGAGAATCACTGGTTCTTACGAAACGCCTAGATCCAACCTGTTATCAGTGGGCGTGGCCGGCGGAGCGGGCTGAAGACTGGTCCTGGGCCAGTATCTGTGCACGATCCACCCGCGTGCTCAAAATGGTGGTGTTATAGTTCTCACTACAACTACAAATTGTAATTTACAGGAATACTAGCCGACCCGGTTACGCCTTGCTCTGGCTGTTATAATTGAAATAAAATGTAGCCCATATTTTAAGTTGGACTATTACACACGTGTGCCAAATTTCTTTAAGACCGGTTCAGTTGCTTAGGTGTCCATCACAGACAGACGCCATGACATGAGATTTTTATATACTAGTATAGGACTCTTGTTAGAGTCGAGATGATATAGTAAATCTTCATCCTTCATGCACTTTTCATTATTTGTAACTTATAGCTATCCCAGGGAATAATTGTTGTATCATACTAAAAGGATACTATAAAATCGAAAGTTTGTATGTATGTGTTGATTTTCATACAAAAACTACTAATCATGGAATCTCGCACATAAAAGTATATAGATTCAACTCAGAAATAACGTAAAAATTACTTTTTGTCCCGATGTTTTTCTTTAGATTTTCCGCGGGGAGCAACTACTCCCTGTTATGTTTACTCAGTGTTATGTTTATCTATATTTTCGTCATATTATATTAGGTAAATCATCATACTATATTAGGTAAATAAATGATACCTGTTTGATATATAATTTCATATGAAAGCCTGCATAAGCTAATCTAAATATTTTTTCTAGTATCTCTATAAAATTTCTAAAAGACGTTCTTAAGTCCGCAGGAAGCTGTGATGTATTTAAATGTTTGCTAGCGATATAAATATATGCTCGTAATAAACTGTATCCTATGTCCATAATGATCTGTTATGTTATGCAGACGATGAAATTCGCGCAATCAATTTTTTTTATAACACCTATAGACAAAGGAGAAATCGAAGGCTTCTGATATCTGCCGCAGCCCATAGCTATCCGCGTAATGCAGATAATCTTAACAGATGTGTTATTCCCTCCTCTGTAGTATGCCACCGGAGACTTGTAAATCGGCACGTCACATAGCTCTCACTTTGCGGCGGTATCATGGGATCGAGATGTATGTGGCCAGAGGTGCGGGCCCAATTTGGCTATACTGCTTGGCTATACTATCTAATATCACTAATATGATTCAAAATCGCCGCATCGAACTAATCGACAGTGTGTAGCGCGTGAGGGGTTGCACGTCGGCTACAGGGTGTTTGCGTTGGCAATATTTTGTTACAGCGGAGTGCTTACACAGATGATGCATTTGATGGACAAACATACATCGCGCGGCCAAACATCACGTCACTGGCATAGACTGTGTCGAGTGGTTACCAAAAAAATGTTGTTATTTGTACAGACGAAAAACTTTGCGGTAGAAGTTTGAATATAGGATAAAATAAAACACAAAGAGTAGGTATCAATTAAAGAAGAAATAACTGTACTCCGCAGCAAATAAATATACATACGTAACAACCACAGCCTGTATACTTACAAATCACTTTGCCGTCCATCTGATTAATTACAAGGGAAGGTAATGTACGGTCAGTCGGTTCGATGCCGGAACGATGCTATATAGTTAATCATTTCACTTATTTTGGGGTTCAAAGGCATCAACACGAAAGAGGGTGGGTGGTGTTTAAAAACTGAGTGGGGCCCACTGTGTTTCGCGCATCAAAAGTTATTACCTATACATATATTTTAGTTTGTTTTGGTAAACGAAAATTAAAGAAATTAACTTGTAATGAAGTACTGAACTATAAAAATACTGGCTGTCTTCTATGGTTTCACCTGTGTAAGACACATCTAGAGGGAACAATTTATATGTCGTACGGATGAAAACAATATTCATGTTATTGCGAGATTATAACACAATCTTTAATTGTACCAAATTTCAACCTAATCTGTTAAGTATTTTTTTCGGTGAATGATAACGAAAACTATAGCGTTTCTGAGTTAGTAGAATAACACTGCACACGGATAAGGAATCTTTTTTTCGTTTTACGAACTAAAAAAAAAATTGATATTAATCAACATCAAGAAGGCATAAGAAAAGAAGAAAGGTTCTCGAGTGGCGGCCCCGCACCGGACGATGGACTGACGGTTTAGGTTAAGGGGAGCCGGTTGATGCAAGTAGACCGTGGCTCTGTGGACGACATAGAAACTATTGATTCGAAATTATAAGCGCGCTTCATAAATTATAAGCGCGCTTCATAAATTATAAGCGCGCTTCATATATTTCAGCACCAGAGCTACTACGTCCACCTCCAGTCGCCTCACACCTGGACGGATGTCTACCCCTGTCCCACCAGGATCTACCGCGGCTTTACCATAGTCTATAGGTATAGGCGTCTGCGCTCTGGGTCGGTCGCCAGGACTCTAGGCAGGAGGACTCTCCGCGGAGCGACGCACGAAAAGAGCAAAGCTTCATTTATCAAGTATGAATATACTAATAACAACTTTCGTAACGACCTGACGTCGTTTACAAAAGTGGTTCGGGGTTGCAGGTGCCAGTCATATCTGGTTTCGGTAGACGCAAGTAACTACGTTTTACTAAAAAATAATTAAATATTTAACACGTCCGCGCGAGCAACGTCTCCGGAAGAGGATGCAAACAGGAGGTATTATCTAATGGCTGTGTAAAATATTTTAAACATTACATTTGATGTCCGTTCTCATGAGACACACTATTTAGATATTCTTTTATAGGTATTTGTTTTTATTTGTATTGGCTTTCATTGAAAGGGGCATATGTCCAGCAGTGGACCGATAAGGGCTGATAATGATGATGATGATAAAGTATTTGTTAACAGCGGCGCTATTACTGAATACTCTTGGACGTCGATGCTGCTCTAGTGCTCGGTATACTGTCGTTCAGGTCGCGCTCCAGGTCCTTGATGCCTCTTTTTCGGTCATTGCAGCACCAAGACTAGCACTCGTAATGTGTTGGTAGAAACCATGAAGTCAGCTGTCTATAATAAAGAAGGACTTGGCAAAAAAATAACGCAAGTACCATTAGCACCAGGATCATAGACAATGATCTGCGGGTAAAGCCGAGAATGCCTCTCGTAGAATTGATATAGGTAGAGTCGGAATGCTATAGCTTATATGACAGCTAGTGGCCGTCTTGGTTAATAGAGACATAAGATGGGATCACATCTCTATTCATTTTATTTCGGATGAGAAGTGAATGAGTGAGAGTGTGAACTACATTCGCTGTCTCTTTCGACTTAGACGGCAATGTTCTGGCTTCCCTCTTCTATTTGTATTATGTCTATGGTGCTTCTACATAACAGTGCTCGCGCGTAATCGTCTATAACCGCCTACATGTAAGTAATGAAGAGCCAAATTGTTAACCATAACTAGCTACATAGTACGTGGATTCATCGTTTCGTCCGGGCAATCGATAAGATTTATCAATTCCTCAGATCGACAGGACATATCGTATACCCCGCCCGGCATGACGCGGCAATGATTCCGTTGTGTGATCTAATTAGCGGCGCGTAGATGTGTATCGGCGACGCATATGCCGCGATGGCCGCGTAGATAAGCGCGCGATGGCTCCCTTACAATATTCGCGAGGGACCATTCCGAGAATCGTTACAATAAAACTACTTTTACGGATTTTATCGCGGTTTATTTAATTATTTAACTAGCCTGACGTTTCGCTTTAAAGCTTCTGAAACGTCGGGCTAGTTAAATAAATAAATAAACCGCAATAAGATCCGTGAAAGCAGTTTTATTGTAAAGAGCGAAATTCGAATAAACTTAACACCTCAATTCCGAGAATCGGTTTATACACATAGTTATTGTTGTTTAATGAATAATAATATCTGTGGACTTATAACACCACGTTAGCCTAGTCCTGTAATAAGTACTCCAAGGAGTTGTGTTACAGGTGTAGGACAGTGGAAATATATTTAATATGTTTTTATAAATTTATGGAATGTTATATATTTAAGATTTTTATTATAGAAATACTTACAATACGTAGGTAAACATCCGTGACCTGGGCGGGATTCGAAACCGCGATCCCAGGCGCAACATGCGCGGCTTACCCGAGCTGTGTTGCCACTGCGTCAGAGAGTCAACAAAAATATAAAAAGTGAGAATAGAGGATAAAAAAGTTATTACTATTATATATTATTTATATACGAGTCAGTCCCATGAAGTACCTAACTTCTTGCGACTGCCTCGTGGTCCAGTTGTAAGATGTTCACCCATAGTCGTGAGGTCCTGCGCTCGAGCCACGGGTTGAACCAAAGAATTATTGGGATTTTTCATTTTGTAATAACAGTCCGCAGTCGGGAAGTTCGTTGTGTTACACCCCCGAGCCTCGGAAGCAGTTTAAGCCGTAGGTCCTGCGCCAGATTTCCCTCCGGTCCTGTCGGATGGCCGTCCCATCAGGATAGGAGACTAAAAGAAAAGGCTGTAGCTGCGCAAACACTTGTGCACGTATTTTATAGTATTTACGCGAGATTTCGTGGGCCTAAGCTAGTACGAGGGTGGATCTAAAAGTTCTAAAAGTTCTAAGAAAATGAAAGAAAAGTGGATCTAAATTTATTTTTATTTTTCGACATAGTCTCCATCTAGTTCAACATACTTCTTCCACCTGACCTGCAACTTGTTTATCCCCTCGGAAAAACAAGAGAGAAAATTTCGTGCCACCCAAATATTTTTTTAAATTTGGAGATAAATGATAATCCCAGGGGGCTAAATCCGGCGAATAAGGTGGGTGGGGCAGCAATTTGTGGCCACAATCATGGATTACAGACATTGTTTCAGCCGAAGTGTGAACGCGTGCATTGTCTTGATGAAACAAGACTTTCTTACGCAACATTCCCGGCCTTTTTTCTTTTGTTTCTTCCCGGAGTCTCCGTAAAAGGTTACAGTAATAACTAGAATTTATAGTTTGACCTTTCAGTAAATATTCTACAAAAATAATGCCCTTCGGATCCCAAAAAACAGAAGCCATGACTTTGTTAGTCGACAAAACGACCTTAGCCTTTTTCGGTGTAGGAGAGTCTGATCTTTTGCACTGTTTGGATTGCTGCTTTGATTCGGGAGTATGGTGGTGAACCCTGCTTTCATCCATGGCAACAAATCTAGACAAAAAGTCCTCGGGATCAGTCTCAAAAAGTTCCAAACAGTCTCGCGAAATTGTGTATCGAACTCGTTTTTGTTCAGCTGAAAGCAACCTCGGGACCCAGCGAGCAGAAACCTTATTGGAACCCCAACTCTTCCGTTATTATGTGTTGCACCCGGCCATAACTAATGTTTATTATCTCAGCTATCTTAACTATGGTCAAACGTCGGTCACCCAGTACGAGATCTCAAATTTTATCGATGTTCTCTTTCGTGGTAGAGGATGTAGGCCTTCCACTCCTAGGATCATCTTTAATGCTCTCAGGACCGCGCTTAAACTCAGCCACCCACTTTTTGATACTAGAATACAATGGAGCAGACTCCCCCAAAGTGCTCACCATATCCTGATGGATGTCTTTTAGTGTTAGGCCTTTTTTATGGAGGTACTTAATGACTGCACGGTGTTCAATTTTCTCCATTATTGAAAATTGCATCAGATTGCTACAAACAAATAATCACAGAAATCTTATATTGTGCAGTATCGGAATGAAACTGCGCGTAATAAATCAATATGAGACATACTAACAAATGACGGTAGATTCAAAAAGATGCCATAGCTCCATGTAGGTTAGGCCACGAACTTTTAGATCCACCCTAGTATAAATTAAATTAAATTGCAAAATCAAAATTGGTAGATATATGGCGCCGAAGTATTTAACACCACCGTAACAAATCAATAAAAAAATACTGCTGTTGCATTAGTAATTTTATAACATCGTTGAAAGTGCGCGACAAAAACGGGCGAGGCCCGTCGCGAGCGTCATGGACGGCTATTATGACGTGTGAGCGAGATGCGGGCCATTTTGACTTTAAGGCGGCACAGCACCACCGTCTCTTACTGTCACTAAGACAACAAGAAAACTTCAAACCTGCCAATTCTTAAACAATTCATTTCAAATACAAAATATATTCTCAAAAAACTATTACCAAATAGCTTACAGGACTCCTACAAGCTCCAACTTCGTTTTAAATTGTTTGTAGACAGTTGTTACAAACTTTCTGGACTTAACTTTGTACTTAAAATTAAACCGCCAGCGACATCTCACTTGTCTGTAGGGATTTAAAAAATATTTATTCACATTCCAAATTGTAAATAAAGAATATTTTTTTATGTCGTGAGTTTTAGCGAAAGTTACTCATTACAATAAAACTACTTTTACGGATTTTATCGCGGAAGTTCGCCCGTGGCCATGGTTGCTCTCAAGCTTCTGAAACGTCGGACGAGTTAAATAATTAAATAAACCGTGATAAAATCCGTAAAAGTACTTTTATTGTAATGGGCAAATAAATAATTTACGTTAACGTTAAAACCTTTTGTAACAAATACGTATATACATACCTTATAATGCGGCTGTGGTGGTCATCTCAAGTTGTACATCCAATGGCGTGGGCAAAGGGGGCCATCGCAGGGCCCACTGGAGGGGAGGAGAAAAGGAAGACAACGCATCTGCAATCATGCGGATGTCTTTATGCATCAGTAGGCGTCGAAAGGCTCCTATTTCTTGTTTGCCTCCCAATTGTATAAACAAAAAACGGCCACGTACTAAGAGGTCCTCGTGCTAAGAGGAACCTCACGAGGCCTGACTAAACCACCACCGAAAATCGCCACAGTTGTTTAGGCGACAGATAAGGGCCTCGCTTGTGCGGCTGCGTTTACGCCGATATGAGCATAAAGTACCATTCTGATGGACTGGACGGGACTGTAGTACGTTGACAAATGAAATATCCCAATAACACTTTTTGGTCTGACACCGAAGTCGAATGCAGACAGTACCTCATGAACTATGTTTAAATACACAAAGAAAAGACAAAAAGAAAGTTCGAAGGAAATTTTGAGTATAAGAAAGCAATGAGAAAATGTGAATAGGAGCAAAAGTAAAGAACCTTAGTGGTATGTGATAAAAGAGCTTCGTACCTATTGAAAACGACGGCAAAAAAAAAGAAAAAAATTCACTGTACTGAGTAATTTTTTATTAACTTTTAAGCAAAGGTACTGTACGATTACGTTCTTGTCAGTGTGCAGTTAACACCCAAAAATGGCAAAAAAATATTTAAGGTTATGATAAGTGGAAGATTGTATGTTTTTGTTGAAAAACATTCGAATGTAAAATAACAAATAGTAGGATGTCAGTAACTTCAGGTATAAACTAGATACTAAACAATATCGGAAAAAACGGTTACAAATTTAGATTACAACCTAGAAAAAAATAATGGAATAGATTATAACCTAGAAAAAATAGGATAGATTATAACCTAGAAAAAAATTGGATAGACTACAACCAAGTTTTCGTCGTGTAGCGTAATCTCGGTAGTGCGTTGTCTGTCCGTTCATCAGTCACTCAGTAACCGAATAATGTACAATAAATTTAAGAAATGTTATATATTATATACTCAACCGGCGTGTCTGTGAGAATGAATATTATAAGGCAGGCATGTAAGGATCGTGATGTACGGCATTCCCTTCTCTCTGCCTACCCCATTGGCTGGAGAGAAAAAGTGTTGTTGTTGTTGTTATATATCTAAGAATAAGATTTTCATTGTATAAATACATATAATACATAGACAAACATCCAGGACCCGGGCGGGAATGGAAACCGCGACCTCTGGCGCAACTTGCACGGCTGACCCGAGCTGTGTTATACTGCTCCAGCCGGTCGGCAAAAGTACGGGAATTTTAAGAGAGAATAAATACAGTAATTATTACTGTTACTACTTTATTGTGTCGGTCATATAAAGGATCTGAGTGCTCGTTCGCCACTTAAGTTATTAAAAAAAATATCGCCACCGTAAAATGATATCTATGCCATCCATTTTTGATTGGAAGAGAGGGCGAAGAAGGGCAGCACGTCAGCAGAACAATTATACAGATGTCAAAAAGAAGTGGAAAAAGGCTCCCTGCGACTATTCGAAGATGTGTAGGTGTAGTACATGGGGCATATGCTACAAGAGCTCATCTTCGCGCCAGTTCCCTAATTAGGGTAGGTAATCCCCTCCAATAAGCTCCCGAAGACCTGCACCCCGTTCGAAACGCGACACCATATCTAGCACAATAAGGCCCTATCATGAACCGCCGGCCCTCGTGATAATGCAAGACCAACTTCAGCTGCCGCGCGTGAGCTGCCCCTCTCGTTAATGAGGGGTGGCAAGGGGTCCAAGTGCACTCGGCCAAGACAGTAACAGTTGCTTTAGCCAATGTTTAATAACTATCGGGATGCATCCTTCCCACCTGTGGGAAAGGTCTCTCCCCCTATCGACCACAATCTCACCTAGACCGTTGCCCGACGTATCTTATAGTAACCGATGAAGCTGTACTGGTCACTTCCATCAGCATAGAACAGTCAAAATAAAAGACATCATGTAAGCGAGATGCAAGTAGTTATATAATGGGCAATTCAGCACTTCCTCAAAACTTCAAATATAGGTTACGCCTATTACTTGCTTTTTTATATTATAGGGGGACCAACAGGTAGTATCTTGATTATTACCGGTGTCCATAAACATACGCATACTTCACTTTCAATTGGACACCGGCTACGCACAACGCGCATATGCCCCGACAACGAAGCTGCCACCTCACTGCAGTATTGTGTGAGCGGGCAGCTCCTCACTGGCCGAGACACACTTGCAGCACGATACCACCTTGCAAAATGTAATTCGAATTTTACCAAATATATAAAACTTTGTGTGAATAGAGTAGACGCAGGTTTGTAGGGATCGTAATAAGTGATACTCCTTTCTCTCTGCCTGCCCCGTTATAAAAATGGCGTGAAGATGTGTTGTTGTTGTTATCTAAAACTTTAGCAGTGGTGTCTGTGAATTCACCTTCTTTGTCATTTTTGATAACTTCCGTAACATGTAGGCAGGAACCTAGACTCTCTTGAACTCTATCCAATGACTTGATTCGATCGTCCTGAAGTCGGAACGACTATGAATAGTTTAAATCGAATATAT
>JAFELO010001323.1:285-15882 GCA_017140195.1 Eumaeus atala | reverse complement strand
CTGAGGTACAGGGTAATGAGGCATGGCAGATCTACCACTAGACTGAGGGTGAATTGTAAGTGTAGGAGGAAAACAAGCATTCGGTATATAAATAGAAGACATCATAGAAATTTACTATAAGGAATTACGCAAATGTGGCAACATTTAAATTATACCCTCGAGCCTTTCGCAATGAGCCCTTTATAATGTCCGGTATTCATATTCTATGAAACCATATTTAGACTTATCGGTTAGTACGCTCTACAAAGTAGGCATCAATAAGAATTGGCACCTTAAAGCATATTTTAAGACGCTGAAGAAGTATTGCCGTATCACTGATAATTCGAACCATAATATGAGGTTAAAGGTGACAAAACCTCCGCAGAGTGTCCCCAAATCGTAGTGCAACAACGTAAATATTAACTAAATGGGAATACGAGTATAACGTAAGTGTGACATTAGGTTCCGTACGCGCTTCCGTAGGAACTCGTGCACAGGGTGGTGTCCCTGACTATTGTGCCTACCTACTACAAGTGTAGTCTATATTCAAACTAGTTATAGTCAAATTTAAATATACGTATCAAAAATATGCTACCATTCATCTAAGATCTAGGAAAACAGATACAAAATGTAATATGTATTTTATATATTATAATACCCATTTTTAGATAGAAGTAGTGCCCTGCTGCATAGGAGGAGTTAGTGCCATGCATGGTGCATGAATCTACACCCTCCTATACAACTCAACTATGCCGGCACGACCGTGGAGGTACCTCTAGCTCACATAACACCGCTGCAAAGTGATATCTTCAGTGTCGCGTTTCGTGTGGTTTGTGAGTAGCCGGTGGCCCATTGGGTGGGGAAGGAGGGCAGCGCATCGGCATAGTAATTATGTCAATATTCATGGGCGTCGGTAGTTGTAAAGGCTCCGATTGCTCGTTTGCCATCCTTTTCTATAAAAAACCTCTATTGTCATTTTGTACATATCAATGGGCATTTCTATTTTACTGCCTATACTGTAAATTAGAACGAAAAGAGAACCGAAAGAGATCCGAATTAGTATCATGCAGATGCGTTGACTTCCTTTCCCATGTTGTATATACGTAACACGCTCCCCGTGCTAACTCAACGGTGCAAGGGTCATCTTGGGAGCAATGACATACATGTGATCACCAAATATGAGTCAAACCTGCCCAGCAATTGGAAACAGTCAGTATATAACTGAAAAGGTATGTTTTATTCATTTGAAATATTCCGGTGTCGCATAGAAATTGTAATTTGAAACACCCTGTAAATGCATTAGGCGCCATAACTCTGACAGCACTTAGCCGCGGCACGTAAATTTGTCTGATCAAAGCGCCACATCATCCACCAGCGGCCACCTAATTGAACCGCTCCGGGACGCACCAATTTATATCGAACCGTTGAGAGCAGTCTTGAAAACACTCTTTAAATCTAATTTTAGTAACGCACTGCGGGTGCTTCGGTATGCAAGATTTAAATGCATGTGGTGGGGCAGTGCTGCTTGTCATTTGCAAATTATTGTCGTCTTGCATCAGTCTCTACGACTACATATTGATCTCTTAGGTTTACACGAATATTACTCATTACAATAAAACTACTTTGACGTATTTCATCGCGGTTTATTTAATCTACGCGGCCACAGCTACGGGTGTAAATGCAATTCGCTACAGTTATGGCACTGAATGTTATTTTTAAACATCTGTGTGGAGATGTAGATAATGTCTAATAATGATGATGTATATACATACAGGTACACATATAAATATACGGTATGCCATATTTTTTTCATTCATATTTTATTTTATAGAACAGGGGGCAAACTAGCAATCAGAGCCTTTTTTACTACTACCGACACAAACCGCACGAAACGCGGCACTGAAGTGCCGTGACGGCCCCATTCCGTTGCATAGGCTGTAACAATTATGTTTTGAAACTTAAATATTGTATAAAAAAAAATATATCTGTCATCTTTAACTGTAAAGTTTAATGTTCTCCGTCTTGAAGAAATGCCACTCCTTTTTCTCATCGGCGTGTCTTGGACGACGGATTGATTTAACGCTGACGCAAATTATAGTTAAATATTTTTATCTTTTCCGCAGTGAACTAAACGTTCATAAAAAAGGTCTTGATTTCTCACCGACGCCATATTCCATTTTTAATTAAATGTTAATATGTCTTAATTGTGCGTTGTAATAGTAGTAATAACATGATCTGTGTAGCTATTAATTTGATAGACCGTATCAATGATGTTTTAGTTTGAATAGTATATGTCACGTGTGAAAGTATGATGTTAGATTCTATTTAATTGTAGCTGAGTAAATATATTTCCTGATTTTAGCTGGCTCATGAAGCCAAGAGAATTTTAATCTTATTGGTGTGTTCCTTTTCAGAGCTCTACTCCTTTTAACTATTATTTTTCTTTTTGTTAAACACCATATTATTCAAATATACTGAATGTAAGGAATGAAGGACAAAAACACAATGAAGGAAGACAAACAATAATTATATATATAAAGGACCATCCAAGTTGCAGCCGGGAGTCTACCAGATAAGACTTCATACCCTGACCTTTTTACTAATCATTAACGAAAACTCCATTGTTGTATTATTTTAAGTCTGTCCTGGATTGTGAATGTGGAAAGACCAATTGAAATAAATGTATATGAAAGTCTAACTAAACCTCTTAGCCTCTTAACCCCATGTACAAACCCAACCCCTTTATAGAATTAACAGAATCTTATAGAATAAAAATAAATTGTAACAAGGCGAACGTGTCATACACTATGCATGGCACTACCTCCTCGTATGGAGCATGACACTACCTTCCTTAATGTAAAATAAAGGGGGTAAGATTCCCATATATTAATGCACAGATTCCTATATATTGATGCATCCACCTATTGCCATACACTGTTTTAAATATCATTGACTGACGAACAAAAACCGCTTGTCGATTTACAATTTGTTCCAAGGAGGTACAAGTATAAGGCATAAATGAAAAACAACTTAAATTATTCCACAAATATTTATTCATCGCTTATACAAATTACACAATGAAATGTTACACGCAGAAGTAATATTACGCTACAGAACAGAAATCACAGTTTTAATACATCAACAACCCGATACAACGTTGTTATCAACAAAATTAAATTAAACTAAATAAAACATTAACTAATAATAATCACAGTTTTAGTAATCATGGAAAATTTTCACCTACAAATTGAGACAAAATCTGCATCGAACGTACCAAAGAGATTGATTGTGTGCATCACTTTACATTTTTGTTTTTTCTTTATTTTAGTACAAAACGTTATTCACCAATTAGTTCCTATTTTCATTTTATCACAGCATTCCTATAGTTTAATACTTAAATACACACGGGTATAAACCCATTCGCCCTCCGCCTGCCGCAAGGTAACCTCACAGGCCCTCTTCCTTTTTAAAACGACATAGCCAAAGACCATCCGAATGTTCACTTTAATTGCAGTTAGTATTATGAATTTAGGTAGCATTCATACATATAATTTTGAATAATATTAGGGATTTTAAATTTTCAAGATATACCAAAGGTATCATGTAACGTAGTTTACACACTAAATTAATATTTGAAGAAGTGCAAAGAATTTTAATAGCCAATACATATTATAGTTTTATATGAATTTAAAAAATACCCGCCTTTACGTGAATATAAATTTCAAAGGTCCAGGCGTAAAGGTCAACTACATTCATAGAAAAATATGTATAGAACCATCAAAAAGTGAAACAGCCTCACAATATCTAGTGTAGTAACGATAAACGACGGTTACGTTTATTCTGAATTCTAATTTTGAACATTTAAACATTACATTTAAATTACTAATAAAGACATGTATATTCAAAGATAAAATCCATTTTGCTTCTTTTTTTCTTGATTGGGCTTATCTAAAAACACCTACTTCGTCGAGTCTTTCTATAAGTCTTGTGAGTAACATCCACGTATTCCTACTGCAGCTGTCATTATTCTTTGAAAGATCTCTCTCATTCTTTATTGCAAGGTCACAAAAATATTTTCAAAATTGAGTGCGCTATACGTGTTTGTGCTTTTAAATTTAAATCCATTGACGTTTTAAGAACAAAAAAAAAAACGTTTCCATAAATATAAGTTTCTCTATGTGTTCAATAAACTCTGACACTTATAAAAATCAATAGAAAAAATTTGAAAAAATAAATATAATATATAAATATTTTCAATTTGAAGTATGTAAGTAAACTACAAATTATATTTTCTACCTTAAACATGCACTGATATAATTAAGTACAATTAGTATCATGTTTAACAACATAATCAACGTTATTCTCGTGAAAACATGAATTGTACTTTCTACTAAACATATAATTTTCACCACGAAGCTGACTTAAAATTAATGATTACAATAAGTCATATAAACGCATAAGTACATCTAACGATAAGCGAACATTTATAATAACTTCCAAACAACGAAACCGTTCACAAGCGAAGTGATTTCAAATTATAGATGCAAATGCAATCCTCTAGCCGGCATACATGTAACATACGATTATCAAAATGTATACGGTACACAAATCCGAAGGTTTCTCTACTGGTTGGTATAAAGACATAAAGGATTCGGACAAGTTACATTTAGTCCCCGCAGACTGCACATCTTATATCGGTCGATAGTTTGTTCGGACCTTTCCTCTGTATTAGAAAGTTTTTTTTTCTCAAGCCTGAACTTATGCTATGGAAGCGAAGAGAAGCCCAATACAGCTGCTAAGAGTACTCGGCGACGAGACTAGGTTTGTGGTCATAAGAGAGACCGACCCCTCCCCCCTGTTTGTAACAGCTAATTTAACTATTATTATCATGGCCAGAGGGACCGACGGGTCCCTTCTCCCCCGACTCTGATGTCAGGGGCAGCTGGCGCGCGGTACCTAAGATGGCATCGGCGCTGGCGTGAAAGATTGGCTCATGGAGAGAATTATGACCGGGGGGAGGGGTCGTCGCCCCTACACATTCTAACGGGTGAAAAGACTTGCGCGCGATAGTCTCAGAATACCTGACCGGTACAGCGGTATTATTTTAGCTGGGCAAATCGCGAATAGTATTGGGTATAGAGAAAGTATGCAAGCACACATTAACATTAACTACGATCGGTATCTTTCAATATTCTACCATCGAAGTATACTGAAGATAGAATCTTAACACATTTCGAACATCCCCAGTTCACCGATAAATCCATCGATAAATAGAATATTGAAAACAGCCGTTGATAATAGTCCGTCCAAATTCTCGGCCATAGATAAATAAGCCTGCAGTGTGCGTGGGCCACTGCAGCAACGTGGTGTCCGATATGACATTATAAAGAGGAACGAGTTTATATATTAATACATCTAAGACCACACAACAGCTATTATATTTTCTCATTCTCCGTCAATGTACAAGTTGACAGAGAAATTTTACAATAATCATTCAAGATCATATACACTAGGGATGTACTTGTTATAACATCAAGTTGGAGAGGAGGTTTTTTTCTACTACTTCTAACACTCGAATACTCATTCTATTTTTTGGTGCCATTTTTTCATTCTATATATGTTTTTTTTTTTTTTACTTTTTTCAATTATTAATTTACAACAATTGTTATTTATGACTCGGTCATTCTTTTCATTTTTATTTCTTAAAAACTCTGCGACAATATCTAGAAAAACATGTTGTTGCAAATGCATGTGCTACATACATCTCTAGAGTATATGATCCAAGGGACAAGCGAAATCATTTATTGAATGCCATGTGTAAAGTCAACGTCGCATGTCAGTGTAGGAGGCAATTGTCATTATAGTTGTTTGAGTAATATTCCGGTGACAAAATACAGGTGAAACCTTTCTGCTCGACTAAAAAAGATATTGATTTCAAAGTATCGAGAACTGGCAGATCACAATCGAAATTTCGTGTCCAGGCCATAAGTGACGTTTTAGAGATTGTAACGCATTCTTTATACATCAGAAGTATTTTAAGGGACTATTGCAGTGACGAATAAAACTCTTTCAACGGGTTATACCGTGATACACATACACATTTTTAGTTTTATCATTCAATTAGTTTTATTTTTAAAGAGTATATATTAAAGACACATTTTCAAGTTTAAATTGAAATAGAACGGGTAGTATTTTGACGGTTTTAACGCCAACACGTTTCGAAAACGATATGCACAGTCGGTATAATTTATATTATTAATAAAGAGGTGATTATTTACTATGCCATCATCGTTCATTATCAGTAATAATACAACCTATATTATACACGTGTCCTGGAGAAATATAATTCTGGCATAATTACGAATATATATAGGCATAATACGTTTTAGTATAATTTGAATAGTTTCTTCATTGTATTATAAAATCTGTTTGACGTATAAACTTATAAGCTATGTAACATGTTAATTCGTCTTATTTAAACGGAGAAGCAAAAAAAACTACGTTTTTTTTTCTGTTAAGTTGTAGGGAATAACACGATGTAAGCAGATTCCAGGGGTGGTTCCATGATCTTGATGTGACGCAAATAAAACCACGGGTCGCGACTATGATAGTCGTTCGTTACAATTGTAATGTTGTATAATTACTTGTTGCCAGCCGGTGTGTTCTTAGCTCTTCCTTGTCTGATAACTTGGATCAGCTTAAGGTTCTGCGAATCGGGGTTTTCCAGGAAATCTTCGAGCATCTAAGAAAATCAAATAAGTTCTGATTGTTATAAAAAAGTATATCAAAAAGAAATTTCAAAGAGTCTTCCTAAAAAATATTTTAAATTAGAATAATAATAAAATGGATAAAATTATTTTGGTATTTAAAATAAATGAAAATAAAAAATATCTGGTAATTTGTACTAATAAAATCTATAATGTGGCACATTAGTTCTACCAGAACTCTGGTGACGCATCATATATTTCAAGGTCATCTCGATATCAAAAACTTGTTTATTTTAAAACGACGTTAGTTTAGTGAAGGTTATATTTAAAAAGAAACATACAAATATTTATTTTTAATTCATATTTATAAAAATATGAATTAAAAAAATGTTGCGCCCAACGTGGGGCTCGAACCCACGACCCTGAGATTAAGAGTCTCATGCTCTACCGACTGAGCTAGCCGGGCCATGAATGATGGCACGAAAATACAAGATATTTTCAGAAATAATTTTGTTAAACAAATATTTCCATCGTAACTGTAACTAGAGTTCGCAAATAAATTTTGCACAAAAAGTAAAAAGTAATGCATATAAATCTTTGTGTGTTGCCTATTTTGTTAATTTGTCAGTCGCAGATACGTGATAAAACTGTTTAAGCAACAACTACCGACGCCTACAACACCAGCATAATTATGCCGATGCGTTGCCCTTCTTAAAGGCTTGGTGGGCTTACAGTTGCGGCTTCACAAGCATCCAAAATCATAATTATAAAACATTTTATATATAATATTTATATTTGTATGGGGTGCTAAGCTTCATCCACACGCATCACAAGCGTTACAACAATGTTAACGTAATATTAAGCCTGCAACCTCACAACAAGTGTCTCAGCCGATTGCAATCCAGTATACGCCACGTCGCCGCAATGCACCGTATGCGTATACAACAGATACAGAGTTGTATAGAAATCGGCGCATCGAAAGCGTCTATGCCCAAATAACGAAAACAACTGTACTTAGGGGTAGGTTCTGGCGTAATATATGTAACGTACTGAAACCCTACCGTGTAGGTGTCCACAACTCGTTATTTGTACGAGGTGATCAGGCGAGAGCCCTCACCTATGTGCCACCATTGCGGTGATTCCCGGGATACGGCCAACCAAACATTGGTAGTTTGCCCTGCTTAGGCAGAAGAAAGACGGTTGCTGGTCACTGCGATAGGTCAGGAACCTTCGCTCCCCGCACTAGTTCGTGCTATGCTAGGCAGTGGGAATGGTTGGAATGCGGGTGACTCTTACGCTAAACGTTTAATGCGTAGAAAGGAGGAAACGGAAAGCCTACGGGAGGCGATCGGGCAGACCTCCTCGAGTGGTTCAAGACGCAGACGATGCAACAAGCATTAGGATGGGTCAGTGGGTGACGGCTTGGGGAACTCGTCAACTATTCAACAAGGCCCGTTTTGTTCGGTGTGTCGAGTGTTCCGGCACACCTTACCGTAACTAGTGGAGTACCCAACTCTCACGAGGAGAGCCCTGAAGGGCTCTCGCTGGTGGGGTCACGGTTGTATGCCACCGCGTTTCCGTGGCTCCGGTGGATGAAAAGGAACACCGCTGGTGTTTAGTGGGTAGGGACAGCTCCTTTCAGCTCTTGAGTCCCACATAAACCCTGGTCGCCCCAATCTGGGGGCACGCCTAAATGCATTCCCCAGTGAGTCAACCGATTACATACCGCCGCTATAACGTAAAAGCAACTCGAAATCTCATACATACAACATGTTTGAGAAAAATTAATGATAATTAAGTATCAAGGAATAGTTAACGTGTTGATGTATACCTGCATACTCATCTCCGAGGAGATGGCGGCGGCGGAGGCGGGGTTCTCCGCCAGCGCCAGCATGGTGGGCAGCAGGGCCTGGCTGCGCAGCGGCGACACCAGCCAGTTGGCCGGCAGCGTGCATAGCGTCTTGATCACGCTCCAGCCCACACATATCGTCTCCTAAACACATCATATCAAGAGTTTAATGTTCAAAATGTAAATATGGATATCAAATATGATAGTATAAGTATATAATAATTCTATGCTTTAGCTATCCACTCATTCGCTAAGATTATACCATAGCTTCTGTGTACCACATAGATACATCTCTCAAGCACCGTCACATTAGCCGTCAGGGTTTTTTCTTACATCACTCAAAATTCGCGAATTTTCAGTATAAAAAAAACGCTATTGCGCCATATGGGGTGAAGTTTTTTTTATTTGGGGATAACTTTGTCATATATCTATCATTATGTAAGAAACTGAGATTGTAAATGTATGAAATTCGCACAAGTCTCGTCGTTGGTATCATTTAACTGACCGTTATGATAAATATTTACCTCACCATAGTTATTTTCATTTCTGAAACCCATGTGTTCTAAATGCAAACTCATTACCGCCTAAGAATACACGACATTAATTATTCATAGTAATGGTCATTCCCTCTGTAACAAAGACAAGAAACAATAATGGCCCCAGAGTGCTTCCTTGAGTGACCCCGCTACGAAAACACCTGCGGCCGTGGGAACGCAATTCACTTTGTCGGGGTAAGACGTCCCATTTGCTCTAGAATATTAAAGAAGGTAAGTTTTAAGTAGCTATATAGCAAATTTACGATACTAGTAAATTATTGTTGATGTTTCTCTTAGGTGTTAATTCAGCATCATTATCATTAGCATACTATAATTCCAGTATTTAACGAGTTCATCTAAATAAAGCTAATTACAATCATGTTTTATACATCCTCACAGTTCTGTATATTTTTTATAGTACAGAGGGGCAAACGGACAATCGGAGCTATTTGATGCCTACCGACACCCATAGATATCTGCATAATTGTTGTTATGCGGATACGTTGTCCTTTCCTCCCCGATTCCAATGGGCCGCCGGTTTATAGAAAGCATTGCTGTCACTTTATAGCAGTGTCATGTGAGCCAGAGGTGCCTCCACGGTCGTGCTGGCCCAGTTCCACTGCAATGCAGCATGGCATTACCTTTTACTAAATATACTATACCAGTCGATTTCCACTTGTAGTTGTATTTTGATGATGCTCATTGACGATCGCTATCTCATCGAGCGACCAGTTTCTTGAGCGTACGCATAATTATAAAACACTCACAGTGCGCAGGTGCTAAGCTAAACTTTATCTTAATGACACGACACACCACATTAGTGACTCTCAGCCATAAATGTGTTACTTCTCTGCCAGATAGATATAAAATACTATCTATGCCCCCCTCCCCCACAGTTTCCCCTGTAATATCAATCCCAATTTTTTTTTTAGATAAAAATAACTTTATGTCGAGAGTCTAATCTATCCGTGCCAAATTTCATCCAAACGCGTTCATTAGTTCTGCCTTGACATAATAACAAATATAAAAGATTTCGCATTTATAATATTAGCAGATTACTAGTGGTGTCCCGCGGATTCGCCCCCGTAAAATCTATTCCATTTTTTTTTTCAAATAATTGTCAAGTTATTTCAGATTGTTACCAATACCTATCCGTGACAAAATGCAACTGAATTCGTTAAGTAGTTTCACCGTGATATAATAACAAATATATTCAGTATTTTTTTATAGAATAGGGGGGGNNNNGGACGAGTCTTTTTACAACTAGCGACGGCCATGAACATCCACATAATTACTATGCCGATGCGTAGCCCACCTTTCTCACCCCCCACCAATAGACCACCGGCTACTCACAAACCGCACGAAACGCGACACTTTAGGTGTCACTTTACGGCGGTATCAAGTGTGCGAGAGGTACCTCCCCGGTTATGCCGGCCCAATTCTGTTGCATAGGAGGATGTAGTGTCAAACGCTATGCAAGGCACTAAGTCCTCCTATACAGCATGGCACTACCTCTTCACAAGTCGTATGCCGGACGATGACAAATTATAATGACCGTGCTCTATGAAGCGTGAGCACGTTAAATGATTCACATAGTGTTAACAATCTAATTTCCTTACACATTTTACGTTATATTCTCATGCGGGTGGACAGGCGGACACCTGCGGACACATGTTATGGACTGCTTTAATCGCAAATAAAAACAGCTGATGTTTTTTTTTTTTTTAATTTTTAACTGCGCAATTTCTTTTTAGATTTTTGTGAAGCGTCTATTACTAAGGTAACTGTGCACTCCAATGGAACAGGATATTTTCTTCTAAAGTAGCATAGTGAGTAGGTACGTGACCAACCTGTAGCTGCGGATTGTTGACGACCACGAAGCCCACCAGCACGATCAGGTCCAGCACCATCGTCTCCGACAGCGTCTGGTCCAGGCGTTGGTTGTGCATGTCGCACGCTGCCAACAAAAACCACTTCAATACGACTTTCGCTTTATTACATAAGGTGTGTAAAGCATATCAGGTCCTTTGGTAGCGAACACGGCCCACAATCAAGCAAACCGATCCGCGACAACAAACCCATCACGTCGATATTGTTTGAGCGAGAGATATAATCTAAAGAATTTAATCACATTCATAGTCATACGTTTAGTGCGTTTTGTGAGTAGCCGATTGCTCCCAGTGGTGGACAAAGGAGGGCAGGCAACGCATCGGCATAATGCTTGTGCGGGGGCAGACGAGGATTCAATCTGTATACTATAAAAAACTCTTGTGCCCCGTTCTGCTTCATGCAGCAATGGCTCCAGTCCTTTCTATGTGTGCATGCACACATGGTAGTGACACCAAAAAACCCCGTGCTCCCGCTAGGTAATTTAGCACTGACTTTGTCGACTGCGCGCCGGCTCTACGGCAATGACTTCGTACAATGCAGAATTTCAGCAGTGCACACACAGTTCAACCAGGTATCAGCGAGATACGGTGAATACTGTGAGGTGATAGGTAATGCCATGCCGCATTGCAATTTTGATGTCTAGGGCCGTTGGTAATCACCAAAAAGGCACCGACTGCTGGTTTGCTCTGGTAACTGAAGATAATACACGACGCCTTTCGTCCTCAAATATCCACGCCACTGTCTCGGGTGTTGTGTTGTGGAAATAGACAACTTTTGCACTATACTATATAGCATGTACGTACTGCGTGGTTAGCTAGTTATTAAAGGTAGCCAGCCACCATATCCAAAATTCAGACGTGGTCACTGTTATTACCAGAGGAATTAAAAGTAGTTTCACTCACAGAGAACCGTTTTCCGTGGAGCTTCCCTCTCATGCGGCGCGTGTTGCGACAGGAGCCTGGCCACCGCCGCGCGGAACTCAAGCGGCCATCGACCTTCTCCAAATGCTTCCTAAAAACATATTCAAACCTCTAATATTTGAAAGCCATTATAGGCGAAGTGTTCAGCGTATCTTAGGGCTTAAAATAGCTAGACGTGATAGAGTAACTAGTTACTCTGTCACACCTTGCTATAAAAATAAATATAAAAGAATATATTTAGAGCCCTATAATATTAATAAACCGTGAGCCAAAAAATAGATTTACTTGCAAATTGATTACTTATTAGATTAACTTGCAAATATCGAGGCAAAATTATGTTGAGATCGTAGAGTACTTACTCTAATGCTTAGCATTCGTCAAGTGAAAATACGAAACGGAAATCATGTTGGCAGACCAATGGATGATGATTTCTAAATATTGTATAACAAATTCCCCAAAATCTGTCCGTCTGTATGTCATCGATTTTATCCAAATCTACTATGTATTGGTGACCATAGATAGAGCGATTACATAGGAAGGTTTTGGTGTATAATTTGTTGAGGTAACAATGTATCCACAGGCGAAGACGGGGCGGATCAGTTATGATCTCCAAATGTATAGTTTTTGCATTAACAAAAGTTATAAACTTCAACTCCAACCACGCGGCTAAAAGCGAGCGGAAACTCAATCTTACGTAGGGTAAAAGTTTAGTGGAGCTGAGATGGGGTCAGAAAATCTGTTGAACATCGCGTAGACACGCGCGTTGGTCACGCAACTGTCTGGGTTTCCGGGATTTCTGATGTCACGCTTCGGATATTGCGCAAATAAATTACACGAGAGGAAAACTTTGAAACAAAATCAACGTATCTATCGCATTTCAATAATGCCATAAATACTTACAGAGATATATTATTCATTTATGGAAACTAATAGTATAAAGAGAAAAGATTTTTTTTATAGAATAAGGGGCAAACGAGAAATCAGAGCCTTTTTACAACTACCGACGCCCGTAAAGAGCCACATAATTACCATCTCGATGCGTTGCCCTCCTCGCCATGGTTTGTATGTATGCAAAATATTTCAAAACGGGATGAAAAATCGCAAACTCTGAAAGAGATACTAACGGGTTTTACAGTTCCGCAACGCAAGATCGCACGTTACTATGGCAACAGATCGGACATCAACGTCTGGCGAGACAGCCAGTTTAAAATAAATTAAAGAATGTTAACTATGATACTTTCACAACCCCAACTAGTAAAGTATGCATTAAGAATAAAACGGTGTAGAAAAGACATTGTGAACATTATAATCTACTTATTATAAACCACATAAGCCGAAACAACAATGCACATTGCATAAGTAACACTATACCCGATTGTAATCACAAAATTCGGAGCATCCAACCGCACGAACCATCAATCATTATTTAATTTTCCCCTCAAAAATGGATCGAAAACCACATCTGCGACCGCTGCTAATAAACTTATAATCGTGTTTATTATCTATTACAGCCCACCATAGACAAGGCAAACAAACACAGGCCCCATGGGTGTGCAATTATTCATGGCGGGCGCTGCGCAACATCAAAGTTGGGCCGGAGCTCTAGGTGTCCCTCGGGGACCTATTCTTTGTTTGATTTTTATTATTATTTCATTTAATATTTACATACCCTTAGTTCTCTTGTTTGAAGTGGAAGACGTTCTTTATTATGATTAGTGAAACCAAACAGAATATTTTAATTTGCTATGTCAATACTCGCCCTTACAGAAATCATAATATACATGTTTACTTTTCTTATCAATTATGTAGGCCGAAGTAATGCAACATACAAGATGAGGGTGTGAATGATATGAGAGTTATACTTAACAGTTATTGTATTATAGTTTAGGAAGCAAGGAGCACTAGATTAAGCTTTCGGGTAAGGTAAGACACCCTCTTAAGGCTTTTTACCTTAATCATTTTCATCTGCCTCTATTAACTAACGCAGTATAAAATATATAAAACACTACTTTGTATTAAATTCAAGCGTTGTAATGTCACCGCCAATACATATTTCCGTAACAATATTATACATGGGATAACCTGTCGGTCTATTACGCTTTCTTGGCTGGAAGAGTAACATAATTCGTCCTGTTTCATGGTCAAAGTGTAAAAGGCTTCTCTCACAATAAGTGTTCCTTTGTATAACATTAGGAGATGAAAGTTTTATAGATATTTCGAGAATTTATGATACTTACAAAAAGTGTTAATGAATATTTAATAAATGGATATTTTAGAAAATTATCTTTACTTCCGTACAAAATAGACATAATTACAAAAATAGTTTGAGTTATGCCGAATACCTACTGTACGTATACGTATTGATGACATTTTAACGTGCTCATATCTTACAATTCAATTTATTCCCATATTCCTCTATCTTATTGTGCTCTATTTCTTTATTCGAGTACATTATGGTCTACACTTTCCCACAATTACCCGTCGATGCTGTCACGTGTACATTGTATCGATTACGGCTCACCGAATATCGATGTCTCGCGAGTCGTGACGGCCACTCGCATCTGACGTTCTCTGACATCTGTCACAATAGGGTGCGCCACCCTCGTATCGGTTTCCTTTACTCTCCGATTACTGAAATTCCCTTTGCTCTTAAATATGGTCGACATGATTTGCAAAAAAAGATAATCTATTAATTAGTTATATGTCGATTGTTTCTAATCCTGCTGCAAATAAGTGTTTCAGGAAAATTTCGGGAAAACCTTAACTGAAAGTTATCTACATTAGTAATAAAAGAATGATACAAACTAAAGCTCGTCCCATCATCATCATCGTCATCATTATCAGCCCCAATCGGCCCACTGCTGGTCATAGGCCTCTTTCAATGAAGGCCAAGACGACCGATCTGCTACTCACATCCATCCGGGACCAGCTACTGCACGGAGATCGTCTTCCCACCTGGTGAACGGTCGACCAACACTTCCGTTTTCCTAAACGCGGCCTCCACTCCAGAACCTTACTGGCCCATCTGCCATCGGTTCTTCTGCTTTTCTACCGCAAGTTTGCGGTAGCTCAGCAGAAGAATCGATGGCAGAAGGGCTATTAAACGTGCTATATTGGGTGTTTCTCTGTCCGACAGAATGCGTAACGAAGTCATAAGGCAGAGAACTAAAGTATTCGGAGTAACGCGACGAATAACCTCGCTGAAGTGGCAATGGGCTGATCACACACTCAGAAGAAAAGGTCCCAACAAACATAAATTTTTCGTACGAAGACGATTCGCTTTCCAAAATATATCAATTTTTGGCACCATTAGTTAACGAACAGCTAAGCAGTCATTTCACCCAGACATCCCCTCCTGCCCTCCTCCATACCTATGTATCCATACCTGTGTATTTTTAATTTCGCGTTCATGTTTATTTGAATGTTCAACTTTTCGTCTTGCGTCATGATCGATGCCGAAATTAGTATTAGTGCTAGCCCTGTTGAATACGCTATAGATCCTAATGGATGCCTCAGAGCAAGGTAAAGATTGGTGCTGAAATTAGTATTAGTGCTAGCCCTGTTGAATACGCTATAGATCCTAATGGACGCCTTAGAGCAAGGTAAAGATTGGTGCCGGAATTAGTATTAGTGCTAGCCCTGTTGAATACGCTATAGATCCTAGTGGATGCCTTAGAGCAAGGTAAAGATTGGTGTCGAAATTAGTATTAGTGCTA
>JAFELO010001322.1:37401-69951 GCA_017140195.1 Eumaeus atala | reverse complement strand
GTGAAATTTCATCCTTGGTATTTGGGGATTGCAATCCAACAACCGCCATATCACTGCCTTTCGTGACATATTTGCAAATACATTTTATGGTCTTAACTGAATTGCAGTATTCAACGTTGCAATGTGTCTTGAACGTTTTAGAAATAAGTGGCGAATATGGAACAATCCAACTGTTGTCGACAACGAAATCCATTCTTTTCACTTTTGTTGTGACAGTTCGACCGTTGTCATCTGGTGATCGACGCCGACACAACGGATACCCATCGTTGCCAGTGACAGTCTCCGCCGTTAATTTCCGTGGATATCGTTTAGAGCACTTTCCATCGACCATGCAAGGTGATTGGGGATTGATGGCACCACACGGTCCATGAATCATATTAGTAGTAACGACATCATGTAGGTCTGGATCGACTTCATGATCAGGAATCTCGGCACATATGATATCATCTATTCGGTCAGGCTGAACTTTCCACTAACCAAATAAGAATGTGTGCGTGCGGCAGGCCTCGCTTTTGCCATTCGATTGAATACATCAGCATCGCGTATCTCCAAAGACGCGTTGTTTAACAACAAAGTTCATCAGGGACCAAATTTTTTGCCTGAATATACGTGCTGTGATGTCGTGTCTATAATTTGATGTTTGTCCGGGAAGCAGCAATTGAGTAATTTCTATCCATTTTGGATTACAGGTAAAAGTAATAAAGAGATCTGGCCGGCCGTAATGACGAACATATGTCATTGCATGTTGTGCATATTCATGCATATGACGTGGGCTACCAATGTACGTCGCCGGCAGAATAGTTAATCGACCAATATTAGCTGCATTTCCTTCAGTACTAACTGCATCACGTAAATGGATGTACTCCTCAGAACGCAGTTTGGCTTGGTTCAACCTAATAAATGTTAAAATTTCCGTTTCTATTGTTACATACATGTCAACGCAATACTGCTGAAATAATCGACGAAACCGCAGCAAATAGTTGTCAGCATTTTGACGAATCATCAAACAATATGCATAATAATTCATTGAGCTAACTTTCTTTGTAGTTTCTTCACCTGAAATTAAAAATTTGATAATTAACCATTTCAAAGACAAATAATACAGACATTAACCATTATTAAGATACTGATACTTTACCATTCAATGGATTTATCATTTTAATATTAAAATAATATCCATCTTCTCCTTGCCAAAACATCAGTGGGTATTGCAATGCGTCATATGATCGATGAGTTTCAGATATTTGTTGCAGTTGCCCAGTATCGCGACGTGTAAGCACAATATCGCGCTTTTCCAATTGTTCACCATCAATCAGGATGGCAACTTCGTCTACTGTTGGAGCATTAAATGTGCGTTCGTGTGTTCAGATGGTTCGTTTATCTGCTTTGATGACAACTTTATAGTCATCATTTGGCATGCGCTCTAAAGCACTCTTAAACAACCTGACCAACGCATGATGTTCATGAAGCAGACACTGCAAGTCTTGAATAATTGCTCGCTTCATTGATCCCTAGGCGTCGATCAAGTTGTTCTTCCATGTTGCCCATGAAATATATTTGTAAAAATTTATTCTGTGTATCTTCGAAAGGTAGTAATGATCCAATTCGATGGTGAATCTGTCCTTGTATCTACAAAATAAAAACCAGACAGTATTAACTGGGTTATAAACACTTTTTCTGTGGGAGAGTAGAGTTCAGTATTAGCAAATATAATACATACCAATAGATAAAGTAAGTTATTCTTTAACTACATTCTATATAAGTACAAAAATAAATACCTTAAATGTCGGATTAAATCCTCCTTCTTCGATAATGTCTGCCCCAAATGACGTCATTTGGAAACAACTATTGTATTTTCGAGTATTTGCAAGAAAGTGGCGTGACTCTTGTGTTTCGCCACAAAGCAATGAATACAATGGCTCATGTGGGGGAGTCAACACTGGCAATTTCACTTTACCATTAAGGCAGAATAATCCAGGCGTTTCTCAATGCACCACAAAACTTCAATGCACCACAATACTCGCAAACAACGTCCATATGCCCAATGCAAACGCCAGGATGCAAGCTGTAATCATTGCTGCAATCGAAACGCTGCTCGATTCAAATCACCTAAATATCTTGGTCTGCGTCGCAAATTATCTATTTGTTGCCTTCTGTTGTTCGCTCGACGATTCTGCATTGCCAACCGAGCTGTTTCACGGGCTGCTTCACTTTGCTCTCGTGATTGAGAAGCACGAAGTCGAGTCATACTATCGCGGCGCTGTTCACGTGCAATTTCTTGTTCTTCTTCAGTCCTTTCATTTGCAGTATTTTGTATTCTTCTTGCATTACGGCTTTGTCGGGAAAGATTCGATCGTCTTGGTCGCGGCATTATTAATTAAACTTCACTTCACTTCAATCCACTTCTTAATTATTTATTTAATAGAAATAGTTTTAATATTGATTTCTTACAAATAACAAATTGTCATCCATACGTCATTACATAGCTGTCAATTTACGTCAATTATATAGCTGTAATTTGCGTTTTGGTATTCCAAGTCTGATTCTTTTTTGTTATACCACGTTTTATAGTGACTGACGTTTCATGTCAAGTCACACGGAAACGCTGTCGAACGGGATAAAAAGTATCCTATGTCCGTCTCCTGCCTCTAAGCTACCTCCCTACCAATTTTCAGCCGAATCTGTCCTGCCGCTCTTGAGTTTTAAGTGATGTAACTAACACGACTTTCTTTTATATATATGAGATAACATCTTGTTGAAAGTATACAAATCGACCATTTGCCCACATGTGTTCCCTAATCCAGGACCATCTTGGCACAATCACTGCCTATTATTCTGAATAATGCCCGTTAGTCTACCACGTTAACAACCGTAATGTGTGTATACATGTTAGTGCATACTAATTTGATTATTTTCGTTCTTTTATGGATGGTTTTTGATCCAATGTCAATGGAATCTCTTCCGTAAAAGATGGGATGGGGTCATCATGGAAGTAAAGAATACTTGTATAGCACTCTACGTAATGCCCACCTTTTCGGTCATATACGTCAAGGATGCATTTACTGATGTCTTTTATCATCAAACTCAGTAGCCGTGGCAAACAGATGTGGCTCTAATTCTTAAATGGTGTCCAACCCAACCAAATCCCATCAGTCTCTTTCTCGTAATCATCTCTTTCTAATTAATGTGCGCTATATGTATACAATATAAATTGTAAGACACTTTACATACTCCATGGTGTGGTGTTCAGTACTCGATTGTGATCATGAATATGTAAAAAAATATTGGGAGAGGGGCGGGGGTCCGCTTCGTTCATACCTGACGGTGCTACTTCGTGGTGATCACATCCACCCGTCACTACTTTAGGGTTCATATTTGACTACGTCTGTTTTTTTTAATTGAGCATGTAGATTTACCTAAAGCTAGGAGGCCGCTCCTATGTTCTGTTTTCTCTATCACTCGCATCGTCGTTTATCCATCAGGAGCGAGATAACGACGACCTGGCTGGCTCAGTTGGTAACGTGGCAGTTAGTCCGCGTGTTTCGCCAGAGTTTCGCGGGTTCGAATCCCGCCTAGGTCATGGATGTTTATATATGTATTTCTATAATAAAAATCTTAAATATAAGAAAATCTTAAATTTATAAAGAAAAAATTAAATATATTTCCGTTGTCTAGTACCTGTAACACAAGTCCTGACTGTACTTAGGACAGGGCTAGGCTGACGTGGTGTGATACGTCAACAAATATTATGTTATATTAAGTCTCAAACTCCATAAATATCCATGGACAGTTCCATGGATGTTAAATATTACACTTACTAATTTCTTAACACTACGATGACTATTGCGACACAGACTTAGCGTTAGCCGGCGACAGTTATCGTGTCACCATTAGCTTACTTGTGCTGGGGCTTGCGCAACTCTACGTCTACTGAGCTTATTTTGCGTTGTTGTGCCCTTGGTTACCCTTCATTGCCACTTGAGCGCCTTCAGGAATGCGCTTTCTTTTTGATGTCGCGTACCTTTGCTCAGCTCATTTTCGAAATGGTCGGCGCATTGTATTTCCGTAGCACCTAGCTATCGGTAGCTAATGACTTTAGATCAATCGAATGGTTTGTAATCTGGAAACACCAATGTGCAAATATTAAGTGTTGACTCACTTGATCAAATGGGTTCTCTTATCCGTGTGTATAAACTTCCTGTTACAACTGTTTGATACAAAGATCGTCCACAGATCACGTTGTCATGGGACGGAGCAAAAGCGTTGTTGGGTTTTTCAATTTGTAAATAGCATTTAGATGTCCGTACACCTTGGAATGTTAAAGAGAACGTTGAGTTGACGGTCGAGTGAGTGATTTCTCTTCAGTCGTGCTGAAGTGTCTTGTCATCAGAATAGCATATTAAAGGAATAGATAGTGGACCTTTATAACTTTCGGATCTCTACAAACTAGTCATGTTGTAGAGATGGGCACTATAGCCGAAATTCTGTCAGGAGATTATTTATATTTCTTTTTGTTCTCAGGTAGTACCATGCGTGCAGCCCATCCCAGGCGGCATGTACCCAGGCAGGATGATGAGGTTACAGGGTACGGTGCCGCCAGGCGCTCAAAGGTACGTACCAGTATGCAGAATTATTAGTAATTTTTGTCCTGGGCCTGAACTTGTGCTGTGGATGCGAAGAGTAGTTTCATCGGATTGATATGAGTGCTCTTCTGACGACGAGAGTAGGTTTGGGGTCTTAGGAGGGACCGACCGTCCTCTTCCGCAGATGGGAGAGATGCATCCAGTTATGAGAGTGTTTGTAACAGATAGTTTAATTATTGTTATCATGACCAGAGGGACCGAGAGGTCCTTCCCCCCGTCTCTGACGACTGGGGCAGCTCGCGCGCGGTAGCTTAAATGACCTCGGCGCTGACGTGAACGTTTGGCTCATGGAGAGGATAATGACTGTGAGGCCCGTACCCTCCTTCGCCCTCGGACGAACGAAGGACGAAAGATAATCGCACGCGGTGCTCTCGGAATACGTAACAGGTACGGTGGTATTATAACAGCTAGGCATCGTATTGGAATTAGTCCCTACTCTGACGGTGTCATTCGGACTCGTGGTCGAAGGTGTGTGCTGTTGTCTGACTTGACGAGTGTCGGGGTTGTAGCTTATGTTTCACATCGGTCCCCCGGGGCATCTGCATGTCCCTACGCCGGACGTTCGGCGTCGTGTCTGAGAGCGTGTTTGCTGTAAGTGTTTGACAGTAGTCGTGATGCGGTCGTATTCGTCCGACAGAACGTGTCTGGGACGACGACCGGCGCTATACATGGGTTTGCTTTTTATGTTTCATTGATGCTGAATTTAGTCATCTAGAGCGGCAGTGTTCTTACATAACAACGGTGTGGCGTAAAACGAAAGACGTCGCTTCTTGTCAAGATTGTGAATTTTACTACTTAAGTCGGTGTTGAAATTACCGCACTAAGACAGATTTTATACAGCGGTTTAACACAACATGATTAGTGGGAATGAATTTTGTTATACTACGTTTGAAAAGCCTCGTAAGAGGCAGTGCCGTGCTGCATTGCATCTGAACATGGGCGGCATCTCTCGCTTACATAATACTGATTTAAAAGTTAAAGCTTGGCTGTCGCGATTCGTACCTTTGTGAGTAGCTGGTGGCCCATTAACTCACTAAATGGCTCTGATTGATCCTTTGACCACCAATGCTGAAATGCTGGCAATTTGAACCTACTGCCATAGGAACATGCCAATGTTATAGAAACGATGTGCTTACATACTGTCCCGCCTGCCTCTTCGAAATCGGGTTTTAGCACTGATCTGTACTGTACATATATGGATAGCTGATACTGTGGTTCGCTATTGACGCCACTTGAACAATCATCAGCGCCCGAGATCCTGATCCAACCGAAATATCCGAACTGAACGTACACGGAATTCTTGTTGCAGGTTCGCGATAAACTTCCAATGCGGACCCAACACAGACCCCCGCGACGACATCGCTCTCCACATGAACTTTCGGTTCGTCGAGATGTGCGTGGTGCGCAACCACCTCACCTCCATGAACTGGGGCCTGGAGGACACTAGCGGGGGCATGCCGCTGGTGAGGGGGGAGGGGTTCGAGGCGTTGGTGCTGTGTGAACCTCAGTCTATAAAGGTGAGTGCCTAGTGAGGCAATTATCTCACACGCACACCTACACACAGACGAATGATCTGCACATTTTGTACTGTAATTATAAATTTTTAAAAACTACTGTTTAATAATACATTTTAATGTACCTAATCAATCGCGTTGTTGACTAGAATCTAACAACACCTAATGCATTGAACTCTGTCAGGCCGTTGACGACGGCACGTAGAAACCTACATACATACGCGAACACGTCTGCGAAAGGACTATGTTCAGCTGTTACTTACACACTCAAGCGCACAGGAGAAGGGACTGTGTTCAGCTGTTACATACACACGCAAGCGCACAGGAGAAGGGACTGTGTTCAGCTGTTACATACACACGCAAGCGCACAGGAGAAGGGACTGTGTTCAGCTGTTACATACACACTCGAGCGCATAGGAGAAGGGACTGTGTTCAGCTGTTACATACACACGCAAGCGCACAGGAGAAGGGACTGTGTTCAGCTGTTACATACACACTCGAGCGCATAGGAGAAGAGACTATGTTCAGCTGTTACATACACACTCGAGCGCACAGGAGAAGGGACTGTGTTCATCTGTTACATACACACTCGAGCGCATAGGAGAAGGGACTATGTTCAGCTGTTACATACACACGCAAGCGCACAGGAGAAGGGACTATGTTCAGCTGTTACATACACACGCAAGCGCACAGGAGAAGGGACTGTGTTCAGCTGTTACATACACACTCGAGCGCACAGGAGAAGGGACTATGTTCAGCTGTTACATACACACGCAAGCGCACAGGAGAAGGGACTATGATCAGCTGTTGAACTTGTGAGATAGAGGTGCCACATCCGAGTGTTTGTCAGCCCTGGGCTAACATTGTCTATAATGAGCTTGTCTGTTTCCTATATTTCTAGACTGAGGGGACTCATCCGAGTATTTGCCGTTCCAAATATGTCACGGTATATAGGCACACGGTAATTTGGATTGCCAATTGTCGTTGCACGTCGGATACAAGAAGGTGATGATCGTTCTGATATAGAGGCTAGCAGTGGATTGGTGTCTACGTGACTCCGTGACGTCATCGTCAATTAGACCGCTAATGGAAACCGGAAGTCACAGCTGACGTCAATGCGAGAGTAATTAGCTTGTCGCGTAGAACACGGTTTATATCGCTCGCGTTACTCCGCTCTATTCGCCGTAACGTTTCGGCACGTAACCTCTAGCCTTCCTACTATTTAATACTTCACTTTTTCAATTTGGAACAGTGGCTCCTGAGAAGGGCGGGTTCAAACAAACTCTCTTAGCTTTATAATGATATTGTATATAACAGCGGAGTATAGAGCACAGGAAGCCTTTTGGTAGCGACCTACGCCCATAAACATCAACACGATAAAGCGGAGACAGTGCAACATCGCAATGTCTTATACAGTCAAATGAAGCGATGGCAGCTTGCGGAGCCCAGCTGCTGTGGGCCACAGACACGCTATGAAATGTCTGACACATTCCCTCCAGATTATATTTGCGTGGTTATTATCTGTGACACTAGAAGCGCCCTACAGTTTCACCCGAGTAATTTGCATACTCTCCCATTTGTCATAGCGTGGTAGTATAAGGTTTATAATATAGCCTTCCTCGGTAAATGGGCTAGATCACAGAATTTTACATATCAGACATGTGGTTCCTGATATTAGGACGTTCAAACTAACAAATCTTCAGCTTTTTAACGTCTGTACTAATAAAGCTGGAGAGTTTACTTGCCCGCGTTAATATCTGAAAGTGAAAGCCAGATTTGAAAAATGCTTTTTGTGATTAAGATTATAGGCTATATACCATGGTTCTACGCCCAATATGACCGGAGTTACGAGTGAAACCGCGGCGTGCTGTTAGTGTATACTCTAAGATCCAGCGAGAGAATATTACTGGCAGTAAGAAAAATAATGTTTTAGTAAACAGAGCTTTAACGAACACTTCTGAGTCGCAGGTGGCGTTGAACGGTGTCCACTTCTGCGAGTTTCCGCACCGCATCCCGTACCAGCGCATCAGCCACCTGACCATCGACGGAGATGTCAGGATGAACTTCATCGGCTTCGAGGGCGCCCAGCCGCCCCCCAGTCAGATGTATATGGTGAGTGTGTTGGAGCAAGCGAGCATGCGGAGACTACCCGCGCTATACCACATGCAACTACATTTCGATTGCAGTGCAACATGACACTACGTCCCATATGTTTCACTTGCAGAGTCCTGCAGTTACAGTACCATGGTAAAATTCCCTTCTTCTCCCGCCTATTTTGGGTTTAATTTCTAAAAAAAATCCTTTCTTAGTGCTCTTGCGGCGCTCATATTCTCATTACATCGTGAAACAAATCTCTGGTCCAAATTTCGAGTTTGTGGGTTCAGTAGCTTCTGCTGTGCATTGTCTGTCAGTCAGTCCATCAGTCCCAGTAACGGAAGAGTTCTACAGCATATGTAGATTGCGTGCTGCAAGATTGCGGTTTTTTTGCTAATTCGCAGATTTGTGAAAGAGTACGCGCATAGCAAAATATGGCATTGGGTAGTATTTACGTCGCTTTTAAAATAAATAGTCTGGAACGAAACTATGAAATGATTCCGCGGCAAACTTAATTCCGCTCGCATGGCGATCCAATGAATGTGGCATTGTGTAGTCTAGTTTTCTTGTTCTGAAACCTTTTAATAATTATCGCAATGATAATATTCTTTTTTGCAGTCGGAGCCGCCAAGCTACGGTTCGTACGGCGCTCCGCCCCCATCCTATGGAGCCCCGGGCTACGGCGCGCCACAGGGTAAGCCCTACTCCGAACTGAAGCATGACCCAACGTAGTACTAACATATGTGCAATGCGTATAATATTTGAACATCTTGGGTTAGCGTGGACATCCAGAAGCTACATACAGCTGCTTCATATAAAAATGATTCAAGGATTAAAACATTTAACAATAAGGGCTGCAAGAGTATCCATATGCAACATGACACCAATGTTCATATGACATAATGATAAAAACAACACAACTGAACCAAAAAAAATAACACAACACAACATGTAAATTAAAATACATTATGATAAATTGGTATGAGCATTGAATATAAATGTGATGGCTTTCGTGAATTTGTCTTTCGTTAATTATTTTAACTGGCTATACATGTCTTCCCGCTTTGTTGAGTAGGCGTTATTAGTATTTGCGTTGCTTTTAAAATGAATAGTCTGGAACGAAACTGTGAAATGATTCCGCGGGAAACTAATTCCGCTCGCCTGGCGATCACATTAGTAGATTGGACGACTTTGAATAAAAATTTTGTTAATATTTTTAACTTTAAATTATAATATATTTTAATTTTAAATTATACATATTTTAATTTTAAATTATATATATTTTAATTCATTTATCTGTCTATCTTATATAATCTAACATAAGAGCAGACTCACTTTTATCAGATGATATTGCGTTAAAGTACACTGCACTCGATAATAATACACAATACAATTGATAGTCTATGGATCGCTAAAAAAAACAACATGAGACAGTTGCGGTAAGTTATGGTGGATAGAGTTAGAGATACACTTCGTACTGTGACAGCTGTCGCTATGACAGTGTGGCATCAGTTATCTACGTCGGATGTTCTCGGCGGATATTGTAGATAAATAAGACTACTCTTGATTTATTCAATGAATATTCTTACATAAATTATGTTAGGGGCGATTTCACAGGTCACTCTTAAAATTTCAAGTAGTTATTTGATTCATAATTCTAACAACCAATTATAGGCTTCTATGTAATTTTATGGAGCGTATTTGTTTACTGAGAGTTATTTAATTACACTTTATTCGTTTGCGGTTACTAATCATAGAACCAAAATTGTAGTTAGTCCATTAACACGGGCAGGCAGCCCGTTAAGTTCCAAATGGACTAATCGGAGTAATAGCAAGCTGTAAAAATGTGCGTCATTGTACTTAACACTTACATTTATAAAAAAATATATTTTTATTTACTATTTATGTAAATATTACGAGCCCATCTAACAATATTAAAAATATTAGACGCATTGGCATTAGGCAAAACTAACAAAAAAGCTTGTATTTTTATAAATTATATATGGTAGCGAATATTTACTAAGTTCATGAACAGTAACTGGAGGTGCTGGAGTGATTTGGGTTCCTCGAAGGCTTTTTCGAAATTGGAAAACTGCATTAACTACTACTACTGTCTTACATTATCAGGACATAAAGGTTTTCTAACAACTCTAATATGGTGTTCCTTCCTCTTAAGTTCTTAATATGGCATTCCTTCCTCTTAAGTTCCTTGTTAAGCGTCCTACAAATGTCGATGTTCCGTAAAATAACTAACCTCGAGATTAAGATTATTTCTTTATTATGTTCCCTTGTCTATTTTTAAGTCCGTGCCAACCTGGATAATTAAAATGGAATAAATATTAATTTAATCGACATATTTATTAAGTCCCCTGCTTAAAAAATATGTTAACTTTAACATCATTATTGAATTTGTTATCGGTTACCATGTATTATCGGTTTTAACTTACGCTTTGTCACTCGGTCGATGAACCTGTTTAAGACATTCTATAATTTTTTTAACGAGATAACGTCTTATACTTGGATAACGTTCGCTGCATGCATGTAAAAGTGTGACGTCATAGTTAACGTTCTGATTTATAGTAATGTTCCAAGTAGGCGGAGCCCAGGAGAGGGCGTTTTAGAGATTAATTCGCGAACCGTTACCACGTAATAATATATCGTCCGTACTAGTATTTGTGACATTGTCATTCTATTTCTTGACTATTATCGGCGCCCATAAACATTCGCGAAACCATAAATTTTGCAGCTGAATTGAATTCTCTATACCCTAATGTTGATATAATTTCGCGCTGTTACGTGTCAAAATCCTACCTTCATTAACCAAAGTCATCGATAAATAGAATATTGAAAACGCCCATCAGCCCAGGCCAGCAAAACCAGGTATCTCTATGTCGCAAATATCGGTGCAAAATTATATTGACTCGGGGTTTACGCCGGGGTTTGGTACAGGAATATTAAAAACGACGTCAATCAACACAAAAAAAAAAACAAAAATTGTATGCCTGGATGTGGGCGTGGAAATTATAATGCATATAAATATTACTGTGAAGAAAAAATATAATTCATGTTAAATTATTCGTCTTCAATTTTTACTTTAGTTAGATATTGTGATTTTATGTTTTTTTTTCCATATTTTATAACACGATAAGGAACATGTGTAAATAAATTTCTTTTTCCACTTATTTACAAAAATTTTTTTGACATTTCTTTCGCACAGTTCTCATAAAAGATTGTCTGTGCCGCGAATCCTGTATGTACTTGTTTATGGTTGTATCATATACTTTTATTCTATTCGGGAGTGATTTATATAATGTATATTATGTAAGGTAAGTTGTATATACAAATATTTCAATGTGCGCTGCAATGTATATATAGTATATGTAGGCACTTTTTGTCAGACCGAAACTGCACACTGCCAAGCACTGGCAACACTTCCAATTTCCATAATGTATAAAAATATTTCACAACAGGCAATAAATGTGAAAACTTATATGACTTTGGCATATACAGACGATGCTAAATATTTCGGTCGTTTCTAAGAATTTTTAGTTTAGGATCCTACCCTCAACAATAAACATTCCAACAATTAACAACTCATTGCAGATGCACCAACCATTTAAAATAAACTGTAAAGTATTTAATACTTATAATTAGTTTTGAATTGGCTTTGGCTTGGCTTACATTAAAACAATAATAATGAAATGCTTAAGCGGTGTTGTCACAGTTATACTCTATTTTCTTTTGACTTTTTTTTACTGGTAACATTTTGTTGCAGGCTTTTATTGATACGATAGTGCTGCTTCCTGATAGAGGTGTTAAAGTAGGTATAAATTTAGTTTCTTAATATTAAGGATAAACATTTGAATTCGTTAGATTAATATAAGTTTAAATTGTGACCCCTTTTCGTTATACGATATTATGCGTGCCTGTAGTTTCAATAAGTTCAATGAAATTAATATTACTGTGCCATAAGTAGCACAGTATTTTTTATAACTTAAAAATATCCGGTGTATGCATGTATATAAAATTAGTCAAAAGTGATACTAACGAAATTACATCAAATCGATGAATAACAGACATCAATTCATTTGTAAAATCAGTATTCCATCTCTTTGCTCGAGTGATTCTATATTTTCGAACGCACAATCGATTAAATTTCCGTAGATTTCAACACTATAATTGTCAGATAAGAAGTGTCACGCATATCATCGTACAACGAATATATAATTATAGCATGGGAGGCAAAGGAGCAGCTGGGCCACTTGTTAGTAAGTGATCACCAACCCCCACAGACATTCCCAACACCAGAAATCTTACAGATGCGTTGCCCGCCTCTCAGAGATGAGTTAAGCTCTTTTCTTGATTATGTAAGTATAGGTCCGGAAATTGTCTATAGTGAAATAAGTTAACAAAAAAACCTAATTTATAAAGGCTAAAAAGTGGAAGAAAAGTACTTCTTTCTCACTTTACACTGATTTAAAGTGAAGCTTTTCTCATAGGGCTGGATCATGTAACTGTTCACAATACTTTAATTGTCTATGGTGCACATGTGACCGGCCGGCGTATTCACTTGCCATTTACAATATGTCAATATTTTTATACTTCTAAAGGCATATGACCTTACGTAAACCTACCCTGTCTATCTGTACTTCTCAAATGTTCGTTACAGATTATGTTATGTCATACCATCATGACAAAGCTTTCCTTATAACAAAGCGAAAGCTCGACGCTGTCCCCACCCAAATAATTTTTCTTTATGATCATAATAATTTGATTATGATCATATCTGCACCATTCCGTATGTGTGTTCGTGCGTCTAGCTATCAGTGAGGGCGCTACTGGACCTGTAGCCGGTAGACAAGGCTATCCAATACTGCTAGAGCCTGCTTCCAGTCTAAGGTCATTATCCCGGTCCTTTACCACCGGGCTGCCCCGGAAACGACCCTATCCGTATCTTTCATAACAACAATAGCACTTGCTCTAGCATTGTATTAACTACATACAATTTTCATGTAATATTTTAAAATATTTTTCAGGTGCCTTGTAAATGGTGATGAAAAATGAAGACCCATTAATATACTATCTTTTGAAGTATTTCATTTTTATTATATAGTGTTAAGATGTTTCGAATATTTAAAATTATTACCAACAGATGGCGCCTCGATTTCTGCATTTACTTTTAAATTTAAAAGTTTTCTACGTCGTAATTGTATAAATCGTGTTTTAATTGAATTTAAAAAAATTATTATATTTAAGATTAACTAAACCGACATACTTCTTTTTATTTTTTTATAAGTTGACTTTCGATTTTGAGAATGCTTTTTTTTTGTAAATTTGTTTTCGTTAAAGTGTTTGTAACGTCATAAGTCTGAAAATATAGCAATTTATAGAATGAATGTACTAAAGTACATAAAATGTTCCTAAAACTTTGGATATAAATTGTTGTCGATAACGCCATCTGTGGACATTTATTTCCCAGCTGCTACGAATTTATTTAGTCACCTGGTGTTTATTGATGTTTCCGTTTTTTAATTATCATTTTATTGCAATTCTAATAATTGTGGGTAGTTATAAAATCGTTATGTTATTCATTACATATTTCTTATACACTATTATTTCGTGTAATTATAGACGTTGCTTAAGGTATTTGATAAACATGTAATAAACCTAATAACAATTATTATCTATACGCGTTGTGACAAAAAGTTTAATTCGATTATGGCATCAGTTTATACTTACACAGTCTCAGCCTAATTCGTTTTAAAATTTACTATTTACTAGTATATCTTAAAATGCTATAGATACGTACGGCGCCTGGCGGCACGCAGCCGCCGCGAGGTGGCGCGCTTGCTGACGCGAACTCAATGTCTTACTTTATTTTTTTTAGTAAGACAGAACGCCGCTAAAGAGGTTTTCACTTTAAAAAAAAGAGCGAACCTTGCGAATACTCTCATATGTAGTGGGACATCTGATATGCTATTCTTACTACACAATTGAGAGAAATGGAGGAGCGGACGCCTGGGACATCCTTTTCACGTTTATAGTGACAACCTTTAAAGTGTAAAATTTTTCCGAATCTTTTTACACTTTAAAGTTAGATTTGAATAATTTCACAGTCATATCAAGTAGTGGGCGCTCACCGGATATCCTGTAACACATTTCCGTTCCTTTACACGGAGTCGCTCCCACAAAAATATCTATATCATCAGGCAGGAAAGGTGTCGCACGACGATAAGATGGGATCTTACGCGACGGTCTATGTTACAATTTACTAACACACAGTCTCGTAAGCATACACATTATTAACATAAGCCAAAGTTCTCCTTCGAAGATTCTCATGTGACACAGTATTATATTTTCGCCGCTAGGTGTCGCTGGATATCATTTTTATTTAGTCTTTAATGCAGAACTTGCAATGAAGAAATATTTCACAATATAATCTACAAAGTAGAAATAAATAATAATAATATATTACATTTGTATGTTAATAAGAAACGCATTTATTGTTTTATCGGGAACGTTGTTGCGGCCACGTCTCAGCGCCATCTAGCGGGGATGCGGCAAAGTTATGAATTATTTTCTGTGTTTTTATCGTTAATAAAATCACTTCTATATTCAATAGTATTTCATTTACCCCGGTATGAATTAGGCATTGCGAGAGAAAGAGACCAATGTTTTCCTATCCTATGCTGTCATAGCTCGCGACGTGTCAGTTGGACCAAAATTATAGATGTCCGCGCACCGCGCATCTGTACCTGCTGGCGCGCAGAACGGACAATGGCGGCTCATGCTGCACCTTCTCTGGAACTGCAAATAGTACAAGTTTGATTTAAATGCCACGCCATATAGGAATGCTGAAATAATGTTGGGTACTAATTACGTAATACATATAAGGGGTGGGTCTAGCCATAAAAATCTTACATTTAAATTTCAATTTTTTCGAAGGGTTTGACACCAAGATTAAAGCTAGATGTTTCGATGTTTTGCCAAAGGACGTGGTTGAAAGCGGCTGAAACGTATAAGTCGCTCGTCTGAACACAGTTCACTACAGACTCATGTTCGTTCTTAAGGAGTAAACTCCAGTAACGTGGCCAAGCTGATGCACAATTATTTGTGTATCACTTGATGCTGAGTAGTGCTAGCACTCGAGTGCGTCACCCAAAAGTCAACTAGATCACAGCCCCGATCACCTGACACTCTTCCAGACCGAATTAGACGTATTTTTGACGCTGGAGCATGGGAACCGCGACTCCATATCGGGTGCCCTTCAGGTTTCCGACATTTCGGGGCAAACTGAGCTAAAGACGACTTCCCTTAGCTTGTTCAGGCGGCAGGAGGCGGCGCTTGCGCCTCGGGAGCTGTCGAAGGCCAACTCACTCGCTGCCTCTTCTGAGCTTCGCAGCTTCCTCGCACTGCGTGGAAACAGTCGGTTGCAGAACCTTCTTCACTGCCAAATGCACGAATTAGTACTGGCAGTGGGAGAACTCTCGATAACACGCCTTACCTTCGCAATTCCGATTTCGTTCCGATTCCATCTGTAATCAGCGACTTAAAAATCCAAAATCCTATCTTTTTTTTCATACTATAAGGGGAAAACTAGTGGTCAAGAATCTTTTGATGACTTCCGACGTCGATGTACCGGGTACTCAACTACATGTCACTTTAGTGTAGCATTATGTGAGCTGGAGGTACCTCCCCGGTCGTGCAACGCACCATGGCACTACCTCTTTGTATAGACAGCATAAGGTCTAAGATATCTACAAGAGTTCGGTAAGGAGGCGGTTCACGTAATGCTTACAAGAATCATTAATTATGTTAATCAGAACAATTGTCTTTTGTTTCAGGTTTTACTTCAGGACAGGTAAGTGAAAAACACATTGTTAGATTTGCTATTTGAAATGGCAGTATATCTAAGAGTTTTGTCTCCAATATTAGATTCTGGTGGGCCTGAACTTTAAAAATTGATGTTGAAAAAAAGGAAAAGCTTTTCTTAAGCCAACAATACGTGTTGGGTGAGCTTAGGCCAACGCGAGCGTTACTAAATTAATAAAAGTCAGGTGTCACCGGATAAACGTTCAGCAAGTTTATCGAAACGCAATGGCTAATACGGACGAGTCTTAAGGAGGTGCCTACACGTTGGGCTCTGTTGGCTTGTATTGTGATTTGTGAATTGAAACAAAATGTTACATGTTACGACGATGGACGCCAATCGCGTAACGGCGTACGGACGAACGAATGCGTAATCGGCCAAATGGACGCTTGGCCGATTCCGCGCGAGTGCAATTGATTTCGACAGGTGGTGGCGAGCGACAGCAAGTTGCGTCAGGAGACGCCAAATGTGCAGTATACACGTTAGCGCTTGTCTGTATTCAGCCATCTGGGCGAGCGACACCGAGCGATGACAATACAATGTCTACACGTTGGTATTGGTGTTCACTCGTGTATTCCACGCTTTACAGGCGTCCAATACACTGACTTCACTGTTATATAAACGCACCATTGTTGATAATGCGCTTGAAGCTTGTATTACTAATATGGAATAAATTCACAGCCACAGTACGGTACGACGTACGTACAAGGCGACCAACGCCGCGGCCTGGGCACAGGCGCTGCCGTAGGGTTGGGAGTAGGAGCACTGGCGGCGGGCGGACTTGCCGGGTACGCGCTAGGCGGAGGGTTCAGCAGCGACAGCCCTACTGAAGAGGTTACCTTTGTTTTATATAGAATACAGGGGGCCAGGACACAATACCTTACCGCCCATGGATATACGCAGCATCCAGGTTTTGCAAACAGGTTACTTGCTTTTAGGTTTAGGTTAGTCATTTTCATATAGCAGGAACTCTCTCTGCGATATGAAAATGCCTAGGTGGCCCTTGACGGTTGCCCGGCTGATAGTAAATTGATTTTATGAAAAATAAAATTGGATTTACGAAACCAATTTTATTTTTCATAGAGTTCTCTCCCTTGCATCCTCTTTCGGATCGAGGGCTGGTTATTCTGTAATTCGTCACAATTCGACTATGAATGTACCAAACTCTCTAGACGCTGCCACCGAGTGCTTTAACCGTAGACAAGTAGTTGCCACTTTAAAAAACACTGTTTCAGGTTCACGTGTCATCGTTTTCGGAGAACGTCGATTTTGGTGGCGACGACTGGGTTGAGTAAAAAAAAAAACCTTGTGTATAATGTTATCAATTTATCAAATACACTGATTTGTTTGAATTTATAAGATTAGGCATCTAACCATTTAAAACTATTCTTCTAATACATGTTTATGACAATGGTTCTGGTTAATTAAACCAATCAAACCTCTAAGACATTTGAATTATACAATTGTTTGGTGTCTAAAATAGACACAGTAGGCCTATTTTAGCCATAGAGTTCGAATCAGAATCCGATATCGTCGTTGCGCTTGCAAAAATAGCTATGTGTTTCTTGGTGGTTTTCGCTTTTTCATTCAGTTTTTATTGCTTTTTCAATACTGCTAGTTTTTACAGTACAATTAAAAAAACTTGTGTTTAATGCAACATTTAAAGAGATAATAATTGTAGCTATGTGGCATTCATGCGTTAAAAGTTCCAAATGTGCCCGCTTCCTGTAAAGTGTGTAAAAACACGTAGCTGCTTTTACACACGCCACGAGGATATCTAATCTGTTATCTGTCCTTTAATTTTATGATTATGGGTACGTTATTATCAAGATGTACTTTAAGAATGGTATTATCTGTTGAATTTATACAAATTAAATTTAAGGGTGAAAGTTTATTATTTTCCTTTTTTACTAAGTAATTGTTACATGCCTAATCAAGTTATATCAATATATTGGTAAGGAACACAGCCTTAAGATTCTTAAAGCGGGACTCCTGTAAGTGGTCTGTATGTAGTTTAGTTCAATTGTTTATAGATAGATGTCGCTAACTTTATCAGGGCTGCCACTTCGGTGCTAATGGCGCCCTTTTCTTCTTAGTATCTTTTTGTAAAATTCGTATGTAACTAAAATCAAATGCAGCTAGTTTGTAAGAAAAATGTTAGGATATAAAAGATTCTTCTGATTCCACACTATGATTGTATTTACCATAAATAAATATCGGATAGATTTTTATATTACGCAATTGCCTTAATATATGCTATATGTCACTTATGAACGCACGCGCAGAATAAAATATATTAAATGAGGAGGTAGTGAACGTTCGAAAAGAATTAGTGTCATTTCCGATATGTTTACCCGCTCTGGTTGGTGGAGGAGGATAAAATGATCAATTAAAAAACGAGCGAGCCTTACAGTTGATGTGTATATCGAGCGGCTCGCTCCATTGATTTATAAAAATACAAGATATACGATTTCATTCTGAGCTGTCATTATCCGTGATTGTGCATGTGTTTAAGTTGTTTTTTCAAATTGCATAATTTGACAGTTGCATATACTTTATACGGATGGTTCTGAGACGTTCACTGTACATCTTTGTATTTTTCTATATCATTGGTAATTTCTGACATGTTGTCCTACTTTAAAATTGACATGGTAAGCCAATAATATTAATTTTCAAGGATTTTTCTTTAATTATGTTTAAAAAAATTATATTAACAGCAACAGAGATGAGCGTATGAAAAAGCTCCGCGGTAATATCTTTATTCGAATAATTCTATGTTCAAATCGAAAAGTCCGCGTTTCTACGTTGCCCTGTAACACGTTTCCATCCCTCCTTACGAAATTACTCCAGACTAAAGAATCCAGCAACCGAGAACAAAAAATGTTACACATAAAAAAAAGTCTAATGTAGATTATCGCATGCAACTGCCCACATTTTACATTATGTAATTTGGCAACGCCCGAGCACAGCCTAATTGCTTCAATAAAAGAAACCCACGATGCAATTATGTTTACCATCATTAATAGACACATATTTTAATGTTTTACAAATAAGTGTGTGTAATTATAGTCAAATATTCATTAGAATGTGTCATAATACGATATATTAAAGTGTAAGTATTGAAACTAAATATATATTTATACTGTAACAATATGTTAAACATATTTTTTTATTTATAATATAAGTGGATCTAATTAAAACTTATCGTTTTATTGAATACCCAATGTTTTCCTTTTGTGTTTGATGTCAATGGCTATCCATATCAGTGGAGTAAAAAATATAAAGACGCCGACTACGTTTAAAAAAATAGTCAAGTGAGAGTCGGATCCGTACACGGAGAATACCGTACCAACTGGAGATACACGCACCAATACTTAGAAAATATACTTAGAAAAGAACTTACACTTGTGGGGGTACGCATTCATTTTGTATGTATTGTATCAATAGATTTTTTTTGGTGTCGCGAAGAACTGCAGTAGCGCTCTGTCATCGGTCCCACACACCCTGTGTCAGACTCATGGATGAATCGAATGCCCACTGAAACCTGGCAGGTGTCTACGGCCGCCTATGAGATGTATCATAGGCGATAAGAGATCAGACACCTCAAACAGAGGGCTGATACGTAAACTTAGATCAGCCATCTCCGGCGTGGAGACCTGCAATGATGTCGGGTTCCTACCACGTTCAGTGGCTCCAGTTAGGGAGGCGCTATATGTTGCGCGTAATGATTTCAACGTACTCCCATCCGTCGTCTAAAGGGCGGGCCATTATACACCATCTCCCTGCTACATTTTCTAACAGAAAGAGGCCGTCACCTCCTAGGGTCTGTAACTTTCAATCATTGAGCAGACCACGTTCGACAGTGACAGGTCCCTTCCAGCGCCGCTGCCAAAACATGCACTACACAGCTATATTATCATACATGTAAGAAATAGTTCTTGCTGTTATAAAGCTATAGATCACTTCTGATTTTATTACCTTACATGTTGTCAAAATGCTTTTAGGTCACAAAGGGTACTACTCCCTTTAGGTTACATTGTCAGACTTGCTGTTAACACGAATAAAAAAAATGTTACTTTTTATAAATTTAATAAAATGTACATTTTTTAATCTTTCACACCCGCGACCTCTGGCGTAACATGCGTGACACACCCACTGGGTTACTGCGTCGATCATTTGTCTTCATGGATTACCATTAAATTAATACATGTGGAAATAGATTCCACACATTATTTAAATTATTTTACTTATGACATGTGCTGACAGCTAATATTTTAATATAGTATACATTAGATTTCGTTATTGAAATTAAATGCACATACTGCGGCACGCAACATGCATCCACTCATTGTGTAGTGTCAACCGTCAAACATTATTTCGATTAACATTTTTTTTAATAGTTTTACTTTTATATAATTGGGATTGAATTTCGATCCATGGGCGATTACTTTTGTTTATATTAAAGCGTCAACGAATAATATAATTTAAAATTAAATTTATATAAATTCATAATGGTACAATATTTAGGTACGAATAGAACTATACCTTAGCCTCTACAGTCTATACAAATAAGCACCTTGGTGGTCATGGCAACCTTTTGTCAAAAACAAAATAACTCTTTTTCCAAAACAAAATGTCTGGTTTAAGCGGTTACGACAGTGAGGCTGTTGGATTTGATTCAGTTTCATCGAATACGAATCCAAAAGCCGAGAGTTCATCACAGACCACTGAATACTCAGAGTCTGGTTCGGCGTCTCAGACAAGCATCTCCAAAGATTTTGGATGTATGGCTCAACCGGTCGAAGCGAGATCTGAAGATACTCTAACCGAATATCCACCACCGGGCCTCAACGAATTCCTTCGAAGGGTAGTTCCAGGTATCATGGAGCAACTAAACGAAAATGACAAGGATTTCATAAACAACTCTTCAGAATCGGATGAAGAAGAATCAATAGTTGCTAAATTAGTCCAAGAAATACCTTTAAAAGATCACACAGGATCTGGCGATCACGACTCCTCAGTTTTAGGAGTATCTTGGAGCAGCGGAGGCAATTCCTTTGCTATATCCATAGGTCAGATGGTCCATGACACATGGTGCCAAAATTCGGGTATAATCAAAGTGTATTCGTTTAAAAGGAGCGAGGGTGCTTTTGTCTCATCTTTTGAAATTTCCGAAAAAAACTGCGTCACAGTTTTGAAATATCATCCAACCATTGCTGCTCTGCTGGCGTATGGTACCACGTCAGGAGAGGTAGTGCTCTGTAACCTGATGAACGGCAATTTGGACGAAGGAATGCAGTTGACATCCCCTCCAGGATGTCACGGCGCTCGACGAGTCTCGTACCTACATTGGGCCGACACTTCTGTGGCTAATTTATTTTTGTTGATACAGATTAAAAATAAGAATAAACGTCGTGCAGCCGCTGATCAGGTAAGTTTTTGGTCTGACAAAAAATATTGGACGTTCACTGTCACACGACATCATATTTCATCTTGACTTTAGTATGAAATGCGTGAAGAGACCAGCGACGGCTGAAGTGAGAGAGTGAGGTACATACATATTTATAAATTTAGAAGCAAAGTAACAAAATCAATTTTCAATCTCTAGATTCTCATAACGTCGGGTTCAAATGGAACTATCAACGTATGGCAAGTCAATTCAAATCAAAAGGTATTCGAAAACGTCATCTGCTACACACTCAACGGTTCCCGAAAATCGGAAACTCCAGACATTACGTGCTTCGACTTTGTGAAAACATTTCCTCTGAGACCTAGCGATGAGAGAGTGGCCCAGGATATCTTCATCGTTGGCACGAAGACTGGGAAGTTATACTTATGTAAGGCCAAAGACACGGAGGACCCTGTGGTCGACGAGTTTGAAGGCCACGGCACCTGTGTCTTGGACGTGGCATTTAACGCCCAAAGGGCGGGGATTTTTGTGTCGGTCTCTATGGATTCGGAGCTGCGAGTATATGACGTTAATCAAGGAACGCCATTAAAGGTATATTATTAGCAACCGCTTAAATCATTTTAGTTTTGCCTACCTGTTGCTCGCATAATATCGACGTGAAGTGGCTTTGATGTTCCGTTCAGTATTGTTTATGATAATCTAGTTGTCCCATAGGGGTAAATGCGAGAAGAGCATCGCCGATCAAACTGTTGTTGATAGACGTCGGTAGGCGATTCAGGTCGTTCTTATGCTCGCCATTTTGTAAAAAAGAAATACTTGTCTGTGTACTCATGTAGACGCGTTAGAAGTTATATTGTTACGCCAAAGAAGTATCTTTGGCGTAACAATATAAAAATCTAAAAAAAAAAACAAACCTTTCGCCTTGTCTACGTCTGTAGAAAAAACGATACTAACAATAAAAAAAAGGTATTTAATTCATTGAAAGTTTTCTAACAACGCGATTATTGTAACTTTTTTGAAAAACTAAAATGTTGACTATAGCTAACTTCAGACTGGCGGTTTATCTCTGTCATCATTAATCCCTAACGCGCTAAAAGAAGTATATCTTCAAAAATCGTTGCAAGTAGTACGAACGAATGTAGCACTTGAGTGAACACGACAGCTTCCCCGGGCGGCATTGCATTCACCCCAGAAGCTCGACACTATATGTTTGTCACGAAGTTATCAGCACTCGGTGCATAATTAAATCGTACGTATTTTAGATATACAGCCATTGGCGATCTGGCCCTCTATTAGCTTTCGCTTGTTGTTTTTCTCAAGTGTAGAGATAACACATCTACTTAATTGTTTATGGTAATTAGTTATAAAATATTTATGATAAAGCTAAAGTTCGACTGTTTGTACATAGAAGATTTAAAAAGACAGTTTAATCTTTTTTGTCAGTTTGTCTGTTTATTTGACGGCGCATAACTTGAAAATGCTTGAACTGATTTTGATGCAAATTTTAGTGACCTGGCCCGACCAGGTTGTAGGCCATAAAAATATATGACTCTCTTGTAATAGATATTACGCGGTTGAAACCAGTAGATACAGATAGTTATAATAATAATAATATAGTAATCAATTCTGTATGTGATTTCAAAATAATAAGCTACCTTTGGTGTAACGTTACACGCGGTTTGTTAAGTAGTTGGTGGCCCATTGTGGGAGGAGGCCCTCTTTTTTTGTCGCGGGGAAACGCATTTACGCGCCTTCACCGGTCCTGGGTGGGATGGGATCCAGTGGTGTGTGGAACTCGCGACACATGATACTGCCGAATACCCACAAAAACCACCGCGAGTGCCATCAGTGCCGCTCTTAGTGAGGTGCCCCGGAACAACAATCATCAGGGCACCTCGACGGCTAGTCAGCCCTCTAAGGAACCAACTCCACCTCCACAGATGGGGTTGCCCAGCATTACAGGACAACCCCACCGACTTTGCGACAGTGCAATGGGGCGAGGTTCTCATCTTCGCCCCCTGCCCCGTGCACAAAAGCGCCACCTCCTATTGCTCTAAGGTACCTTCTTATTATAAGAGGGGTACCAAGAGCGATTCTTCCTCCTGATCTTGAAGCCATTTCTTTTTTTAAGAGGGGTGCAAAGATTCCTCTCGGTTCAATTGGCTTAGCCTGGGTTCACCCCAGGCTATGCCAATTGGAACGGCTGAACTAAATTTGTTGGAACTTTCACATAAAGAAAGGGAAAAAAATATGTACTTGTATGTTGATTGCTTGACACTAACAGGTGATATGTATGGACTTCCCCATATCGTGTATGAGCTGGCTGCGGCCACCGTGTGTGGTGGTAGGACTGGTGAGCGGCGAGGACCTGCTACGGGCGTACAACACGGCGAACGGGCGAGTGGTGCCGATCACTGGGTTCTCCGATCGCGGTGATGTTACATGTGTCACTGTCACACAAAAAGAGTAAGTACGAAGATAGACGTTAGTTTATTACATAGGGGGTAGAGTAATCGAAGTGTGCAGTATATGGTAGTGTCGTGCTGCATTGCAGCCGAAATGCGCGGGCACGACCTGGGCGGTACCACTCGCTTTGTCGCGTTTCCTGCGGTTTGTGAGTAGCCGGTAATCTTTTACCTTTTTTTTTTTGGAGGATAGGATGAAAGGAGGACAACAGGCAGATGGCATACCAAATCGTCAATGGGCTATACAATAGTTATGGTATTGAGTACTACTGCGTGACCTTCTCTTAACCCTATCTATGTTTTTATGAAGTCACCGGACCTGAATTGGATCCAGTGGAATGTGGTTCTGAGTTCCGGCTCAAAAAGAGTTTCCCCCGTAGTTAACATTTATTAAAACCCAGCAGGGGAGCACCAGTCTCACCCTCCTGGGTATTTGTTGAACATAGTCTATAATACGACATCCTACAGAAAGGAGAAAATAACTAGATAGTCCATTTGGTTAGCCACGTTTAAAGCATTTCTACACTAACGGATTTTACTCCATTCCGTTGAGGTGTACATAGACGGATCTATTCGTGTGGCCGGTCTATCTACACTTACATAATACAATAAAATATTAATTGATCTTTGTTTTTATTTTTATAGATTACGAATTGCTGCAGGTGCAAAAAATGGCACAGTTCGAATTTGGGAATTGCCATCACACCGTAATAAACTATGTAATGACAACTGGAATTAATTATTGTGACAAGTTTTATTTATTTTAAATAAATTTGCTGGATTACATCAAAGTCTTATTAACTGTTAATTTCCTATAGATCATTTATAAACAAGAACTGAGTTTATTTATTTTTTAAACTGACACAATTGCGAACGGTGACTATGATATGTACCTACCACCAAAACAAAGGGAGATTTTATTGGAAAGGAAGGCACTAAACTTACAGCAGCTTCTATTTCGTATGGTACCTGGATCGTTATAATATCTCGAAAATCCAGATGGCTGAATTGTACCCATTATAATTTTGACCGTTTTAGCCTGTTCTGAAATATCATAGAAAACAAACCTTACTGATAACCTTGGATCAAAAAATATAATGTGAGTGAAGGAAAATCACATTCTAAAAAATAATGAAAATAAAGTTTTTTTATTATTTTTCATAAAAATATTGTTTATTATCTTAAGTTTTTCACTCTTGTAATCTTTATATAAATATCTAATTATAACATTTGTTACGTGATTAGTACAAAACCTAGTAGTTTAATACAAATAGCCCCATCCCAGTGGTTACTTGGAACACCCTACATTTATGACAAAAAGTTAGCTGCAAAACATGTATGCCACTCTTGTTGGTATATGTGATTGATATTTTTTCATAATTAACATAAAACTCGACATACATTGTCAACCAATTTAAATTTTGTTTTTTGTTTCAATTAATAGGCATATATTATCTATTTTGACAATATTCTAGTCACTTATTTTACCATCTTACTTGATATTTGTATATTCTTTGCATTTTACTATGATTAAAATGAATGATAAGAATATGGTCAAAAATATGATAGATATATAAGGAAAACAAATGGAACATTTAATTTTCAAGTATTCCTGAATTTTGTTTTTAATGTTAAAACATCGTATATTAAATCGATATCTATCGTTTCAAAAAATGGGCAAATATGTCAATCCCTATAGAAGCCGGCCGCCATTTTGGGTAAGACAATGTTGACTTCCGCCATTGCCCTGTAGCGAGGCGTAATTTTGCAAAAATAAGAATTACAGGCATGTGGACATAAGTGTTTGTGTTGTGTATATCTTAGTGATATAATTCTATAAAAATGGAGGAAGAATATATGGATGCACAGGACTCTAATATAAACGAGCTAGGTAACCGTAGCAATGATGGTAATGAAAACCTAGAGGATGCGCCCAAAGATTTCAATGAGGGTGGTGTTTATGAAGAGAATTTTGAAGAAGAAGAAGGGGGGAATAACTTTCGAGGTAGCCGTGGAGGTGGACGCGGGAGTTTCAGGTAGCATTAGAAAATATTTCCGAGATTTTTTACTATATTCCTTACCCTAACCTACCTTTAACTTTTTTGTGATAAAGAATTTTATTCATATATTTTATCATATATCATATTTATGTCAATTCGATGTATCTAACTGAATGAAATTAACGATTAATTAATTATTTTCAAGCAATTTTGTGAATTTTCTATAATATATGACCTTGATAGTAAAGTTAATTGTGATATACAAACGCACCCATATCTTCAATCAAGTTCACTAATGGGTAGGCAGAGCGAATTGTGAAATAATTTATCTAAAATATAAGAAATGACGATAGGAATAGAAATTCTGTATTACTCATGAAAAAGTGTAACAAATGACTGAGTTTCAGTTAAATAATAAAACTATTTTTATTTTATGATTTATAGGAGTAAACGAGTAATTGGAGCCTTTTGATAACTACCAATGCCTAGAAATATTGGCATTAATGTCACACAGATGTTTGTTGCCTTCTTTTCCTCTTCCCTTCCAATGGACCATTTTTATTATTCGATTAGATAAAGGATTATGCTAGTGGACATATTACCATTGTCTAATTCTCATTAACAGGCAACAACAATATAACAGAAACTCTCTTAATAACAATAATGCATACAAACAATTTAATGAAACCACTATTGTGTTACATTTTATCACATACATCAATATTGGATGTCTACAACATGCTTATTTTAAAAACTTGTTTAATAATTTTGGTCTCAAGCTATTAAGCAATTCACTAGACTGTGGAACTTGTCCCGCTATTGCTGTTCTGTAGAATGGTCCCCCAAAGTGCCAAAGACAATATTTGTATGTGTTATTATCTGACATAGACATTATTTAAAATTGTTGAATGATTATATAATTCTTATTTCAGTTGAATAGATGTACTGCATGGAAATGGCACAATAATAGAATCTCACTTCTTGTTGATCACTTTGTAGGGTGCCCCAGGAGAACCTGACTTGGATATACTATAGATGGTTTATCTAATGAAAATGTACCACAGTATCATATACCTATTTAGCCCTCACCTGTCCATGGTTTAGGTAAAACTAACTGTGTAACATTTACATATCACTAACAGACCTTGTGAACTGTAGCATCATAGTTTATAGATATGAGATAGTCCTGCGTGTACTCTCTTGCTAGAGGTGGTACATTCATACTCAAACAGGCTCGGCCAACTCTTTATGTATAATTGCATTGGCTGTCTTCGTGTTTGTTAAAATAGGACTATCAAGCTGTGTCACAGTGCTGATGATTTTTATCATTAATTTATTATATCAAGTACTTGCTGTACTTAATTACCTATTATAACCAGCTGACACAAACAACGTTGTTTTGCTTTGTTGGGTGAACGACCCTCATCATTTATGGGTATGAAAAATAAATAGTACCTGATTCTCAAACCTACTAAATATGGTAAAAATTGGTAAAGACGTTTTAGATGGATAAGCTAATTAATGTTATAGCACAAGAATTTTATATATAAAATATGTATACAACATAATATGGTTGATGATATATATTGTAATGAACTGTGATTTGTGTTGTGTTGCTTAAACAATATGCAATGCGAATATGTGGAAATCCCATTTAAAGGACATTACAATTTTTTACACTATCAAGGACATCAGATGATCTACCTCATTGGATCAATATAGGTTAATGTCCACTGCCATAGCTTGTAGTTGCTGAAGTACCTCTGCCTACTATATTAGGAATTGGTGTTAAGATATGTTGTTGTTAGTAATTTTAGATCCGGTTGGAATGGTTTGAGAATGGTTGACTCGATAACTCAATATATTTTTCATATTTTCATGAAACATTGACAAACTTTACAAACAATAACAAATTATGATAAAGCACATATATTCTTTTGTAAAAAATAAATTATACTGCATGTGGTCATACCTTAACTAAGCATGTGTGTCATCTTGGCGTTTATTGAAAGAGGCCTATGTCCGGCAGTGGACCGATAACGGCTGATACTGATGATGATGATGAAGCATGTGGGCACCTTTGATTTCTTTAAATTGTGCTCCTAAATTCAATCAATTTGAAAAAACTTGCTTGGGATATTGCATTTTGATCAAGTAGTCATTTCACATGCCCCACATAAATTATTTATTTTGTATGTTGGTATTTAAACCATATTTATATATTGATTTATGGTGTAATCAAAGTATTGTTAAGTAAGATCTTCAGCTTTCAGTAATACTAACAAAAACCTTGAATATTATTTACATGTGTGCATATATAATAAGCATTGTTATGCCTGCCCTTGAGAATGATTAACTTGTTTTGTCTATATCAGACTATGAATTGGTTAATATTATTATATTTTATGAATACATATGTGTGAAGGATATGAAAGATGGAGATAATTCTAGTTCTCTCCTTGCTTCTGTTGTAACAAAAACTGAAATAACCAAATGAAGATGCTGAGCCAATGAACAAAATTAGCGTTGTATATTAATTGCAACTCTATTTGGAGCCAACATATCCTAATCTGAAGTATTATTTTCTCAGCTGTCTGTCAAGTTACTTTTGTTCATAAAGAACATAAAACAAAAAACTAATAAATAAACTTAAATACCCACATGAAGCTGCTGAGCCAAGGAATTTGGTAGAGAGATAACCTATTCTGAAATATTGTTTTGTCGGCTGTCTGCCAAATTCAGGGTCATCAATATTTTACATTTATTTTCACTGATTCCCACTGAAGTGATAGCAAGGTAGGCAAAGCCCAGCTCTAAGTATCAATTAAATGCTTGCATTACCTTTTTTGGGTTTCACCATGGATTTTTATTGTTATCTAACCTTTGATTAGATGACCACATTGCAAAATAATCATTTTCTGCATTTAGAAATTACCTTATTTTACTATCATAATTTAAAAATAAATTTAAACCCTTATTCATTAAAATAGTTTAGTTTTCAACTATTTAACTTTTTTATATATTTTGAGTATAAATATATAATTTTTAAAAGGAGAAGAATTAGAATTTGCATATTTACAACATTTTACATGTTGTGACATGCTGCTGTTGCACAGGAACTTACAGAATGTAAGTTTGTTCTTTGTTTAAATTATAATTACACAACTAGAGACTAATACTGCTTGAACTGTCAATGAAGATAGGGTAATTATGTTAATTGTCATCATCTATTTGGAACCAGTGAAAACAATATTCGTGATTTATCTGATATTTAAGTCCGTAATAAGTCTATTGAAACTTAAATATCAGATAAATCATGTTGCATTCTTTATCAATAGCATAGTAAATTATAGGCACGACTGTAATTGAGAACAGTGAAAATGGCTCAAATTGTGTATATTTTATTACACCCTGATGATAATAAGAATCCAGTATTGTCATTTGGCACATGACCAATCGATATATAAGATTTACTATCAATTGAGTCTATATAGTCTATATAGCCCGAAAGCTACACATGCTACACTGAAGGCAGTGGTTACAAATCCAGTGCAGGTCACAGATGGATAAATAATATGTACCTATAATAAAAGTCTTAAGTATATTAAAATTACTTAAATGTCACAAAAAATATATTTACAATACATAACCATTGTGTTTATTATTACAGATAGTCTCATTGGTATGATGAATTATGAGATTTATTGCATACTTACTGCATGAAGTCTTAAGGCAATTATTATTATTCTAATGGACTCTCGCTTCTTACAGACTTTTTAAAAACTTAATAGGTTTATGTGTTGTAAAATAGTAAGTAAAGTGTATAGTGTGTGTAATACTCTTGAGTGAATATCACTAGCTAACTGCACATAAATATGCAATAAAATGACATACACTAATTTCCGAAACTGATTAATATTATTGTTTTAATTATATACGATTAGAACTAAATTATGTTAATTAGAGTTGACGTTGCCCAGATGATGATGATATTAGTTTGGCCAGTCTGCCATGAAGGTACACAAAATAATACATTTGGAAAAAAACACATTATAGATTTTTTATTTGACAGAGGGCGAGGAGGAAGAGGTGGGATGCCTCCACCTGGATGGATGAACGGACCCCCACCACCTATGCGATTTCGAGGCCGAGGTTACGGTCCGGGCGGCCCTCCAATGCGAGGACGTGGCTTTTTCAGAGGTCGAGGAGGTCCGCCTCCACGCTTTGGACCAAACGGAGGACCGAACTTTGACAACAATTGGGGGCCAATGGGCCCACCTCCACCGGGAATGATGGGCGGTCCTCCTCCGTTTGGGCCCCCGCCAGGGATGATGCCCCCCGGTGGGCCAATGGGGCCACCACCAAACATGATGGGACAGCCTCCTCCATTTGGGCCCCCAGGAATGCCTCCTCCAAATATGGTAAGCTTTTGCAGTATTCTTAACACTTTTGGCGACAGATAAAGCTTTTAATATGATTTTCATCTTAGCAACATCAACAACTGGAACACATCTTCACGCCAGCTCCCTAAGGGGGTAGGCAGAGTGGACGGAATATTACACATCACGATCCTTACATACTTGCCTTGCCTCCTCTATATTGTTTATTTTTTATCCTGTTACGCCTAAGAAGTTTAAGTTGTAATGCGTGGTCATAACAAATATGTATACAGTAACAAATTACAACTTTACTTGCAGCCGGCTCCAGAGCTGTGGGTGGAGACAAAATCTGAAGACGGCAAGTCTTACTACTACCATGCTAGGACCAGGGAGACCACGTGGACCAGGCCGCAGGAGAGCCCCACCTGCAAGGTGGTGACGCAGGCGGACATGGAGGCGATGGCTAGTACGGGTAAAGACAATCTGTTCATTGGAAAAACTAGAAGATATTTTTTTCACTGCAAGAACAACTGCACGGCAAACGAATAACCCGTGTTGATGCCCATAAACATTCACATAGAGGTGATACAGATGCTTGCTGTCCATCATTCCATTTCCTCCAAATGGTTACTGGATTCTCACAAACCGCATCAAAAGCGACACCACTTTTTTGAAACTATATTATATGTATAATGTAGTTTCTTGGCTATGATAATATTAATAAACAGGTTCCACTATGATGATTGATCGCCTCTGTGGTGTAACCGTAAGACCGTGGCCCGTGGGGTCTTGGGTTCGATCCCCATGTCGGGCAACTATTATTAAAAAATTTTCAGATATTCTGACCATGCATTACATTGTCCGGGATTGGAATGTACCCGAATTGGCGATAGTCTTGCCACCTAAGACACCATGGGACTCGGTACCTTAGCTAGTCGTGGGTGTGCTAGTATATCTACTGGACTCACGAGTTGTGGATGTACTAGCACACCTCCGCCTGCCTCTTCGGGGATAACAGGCTTGAAGTTATCACGAGTAAACTCGTGTGAACAGCGAGTGTTACCACGAGTAAACTCGTGTGAACAGCGAGTGTTCACACCAGCAGCGACATGTCACGCTCAGCGTGAGCACTTAAGTGAGCTCAGCTCACACCTAAGTCCTAAAGAACGAGTGTGTTCCTGCAGCGTGTCAGCAGTTATTTTCTTGTAGATCTATTAGGTATTTTGGAACTGTTTTATATCGATTGATTAATTTTGCAGGTCAAATGCCAGGTCTGGGACAGGGTATGCCTATGAACGGCCCGATGGGTGGTCCACCGATGGGCGGACCGCCTATGGGGATGATGCCCAATGGCATGATGGGCAGTATGATGCCGCCGGGTGTGGGACCTCAGGGCGGGCCCGGTCCTGCCGGCCAGGGCGGCCCGCCGCCGGGAGCGGTGCCTCCCTTCATGACACAACCGCCCCCATGGGTTAAAGATGTTGGTAAGTATTGAAGGCCAGATTTGTAATTTTGTTCTCTTTTTTTCGCATTTTGTAAGTTAATTAAACGTTAATAAGTAAGAGCTAACGCTGCATTGCATCCGCATTGGCAGGTGCAGGCGAGGTACCTCTCACCTTGCAGCATGTGTGTGAGTTGGACATTAGAGGAAATTACACTTCTGTGGATGTTCATGGGCGTCGGTAATGACTAAATGCTGCAGGCTGCTCATTTGCCTCCTGCCTATACTAGTATAAGGGGGCAAATAAGCAGTCGGTGGTATTTCCAGTATATGTCCCCTGAGGGCAATTGAGTGTAAATATTATATACACTAAAATCAGTCCTAGAAATAATACAGAACAGCATATAAAAGAGTGTGCAGAGGGTAGGAGGGACCTCTTGGTTCCTCTGGCCAGACACTTATATCGGGATGCATCTATCCCATCTGCGGGGGAGACGGGGAGTCGGTCCCTCTTACGTCCCCAAACCTAGTCTCGTCGCCCGACGAGCACTCATAGCAATCTGAAGAAGCTGGATTGGGCTTCTCTTCGCTTCCACAGCATAAGTTCAGGTCCGAAAGAAAGGTAAAAATACAATATTGAACTATAACCATTAGTGATCGCCCAGCGGCTGAAATTCGATCACAGCTTTAAAATAAAACCTTTTTTTTTTTAAATATTTAGATATCAAATTATT
>JAFELO010001322.1:4833-29092 GCA_017140195.1 Eumaeus atala | reverse complement strand
GGTCTTTAGCACAGGGCTAGGCTGATAAGTGTAGTGTGATCACTCCACATATATAATTTTATTTACAAAGCTAAGGGTGCTGTAGCATAGACTCAAACATATAGATGATCTTTTCCTTAATAAATTCAAGAAAACGGCAATTAAGTGGTATGTGTACTCGGTACCACCATTGTAGGCCAAAACATGAGACAATATATGGATAGTACTATCTATTACAGTATACAACTGTTTTAAAACCAGAAAAAATATCAGGTTCGATTCCTGGTCTTGTATCATTTATTTGTTTTTAAGATGCAACAACATGTAGATGCACTTCATTGGTTCAGCTATTTGTTAGTTAATTCTTTAACATTTAATGTTTTGACGATGTTCTTACAGTCAATTTAAGGAATCTTCTAACATATTTATCGAACAAAAATACAATCCACTGAAGTTTGATCTTGCTAAACATAAAATTTTAAAAATAGTGATTAAAATGAATCGTAAGTAGGGAGTGGACATAGAATAATGCGTGTGTCCAGCAGTGGACCGATGAACTGGACTGGTGGTCATGAATTAGGCACAATACAGTTGTAAACAACTTCGCCAAGGCTTTCATTGTTTTGATATTTGCTAAGGGGCCGACATGCAGAAGTATAGGTTAACTGCCCATGATACAATAATATGTTATATTGCTTGCCTCAGTGTAATCTAAATGCCACAACAAAATGTAGTGAACATTAGTGTCATCCAATAATGCAAACACTGCAGAAGAACCATATTCTATTGCCACTAAACATTTCTAGCTCATATTCCTGTAAATACTATATTATAGTTTTTCATTTGAAATGGTATAAAAAATATGTGCATGCAAATTTCAGCCCTAATTTCTAATGCAAATAATAAAAAAAAACACAGATTACTCAAGGAGGCCTATGCTATTTATATAAGTGAAAAAAAGGGTTTGTTACTAATGTTAAGCCCTTTCCTTAACTAAGATTTTGTACGTTATTAAATAATAATATTTTTAAAATTTGATGATTTTAGAGTAACGGGTTCGAATCCCGTCTCCTTTTGTGTGTGGAAACTTTGTTTGCTTTGCGAATTTTAATTTTATTATGATGTGTTGTAAATGGTTTATTCAATATTTTCGTTTATTTTTTCATTATTTTTGATGCAGCCCTTTTTCATTCTGTTTATGATAATACATTTTTTAGTAGTTTCAACTGACAAAACAAGGCTGCATTAAAAAAAGCTGATAAAAATATTGCGCACTCTAATATGCAATAAAATATTATAACAAATCTTCATTGACTTCTATGTTTATTCCGAGTGCGGAATATTTTCTTGTACCTTTTCAAATTTAATTTTCTTATTTCAAAGTGTTTTAAGGTACTTAACCATGTGTACATTTTCAAATGAAATAATTAGGTCTAGTTCTTGAATTTCGATTTTCATAATTGAAAAAAACTCAAAAAACTTTGAAATAAGAAAATTATTATTACAGAACAGCAATGTAATGAAAATGAGCACATTATTTTGTTTGACACCAAGATGTTTAGGGGAGTGTAGACGACGCCGCCGCAGCGACGCGCTCCGCCCACTTTACCCGCACGTTGCGTACGCACTTTGTGTGGAATTGGACCGCATTATATACGCATAAACTACCGGACCGCTTAATATTGCCACCGTTTAAACCACATTGAATTTTTAACAAAGGTGATATTTTTCAGAAATTTTTTCGAGATTCTTTGTAAAATATAGAAAAAAAAAAGATACAATTGTAATTTTGCTTAAAGCACAAAATTTTTTAGGATACATACATTTGTGTAGTAAAAAATATTGGCAAGAGTTTTTGTTTTACATTTTCAATTGTATCAACAATTTAAGCAAGAGTTTTATTAATATCCAATTCCACACAAACAATGAAGACCAACTGCAATAGGTTTGTGTTTAGACCTAAGTGTAATCTAAGGAACATTAGTAGTGATGATAATGACACTGGCAATAAAACCTCTACTTGAGGACAGCGCGAATTTGACTATGTGTGTATGATTGTTTGTTTTCGTCAGAAAGTATTTTTAGCAAATTACTCAAATAATAAAAACATGTAAGGGAAAACTTGCTTTAGTTTATTATGAGTACTTAATAATCCTCTCTAAAACAGTATGTTACTTTTTAGAAAGAGAGGTAAAATGCCCTAACGATCAAGCGGTATCCCTGGTGTACGAGAAATAAAAAGGTTAGATATTATTTTGAAAAAAGACTAAAGCTTGACGATGAAAAGCTGTTCTGGTCACTAAGTCTGTGACCAGTGCAGTTTGTCGATATGCCCAATGTTGGACTGAGGTCTATGAAAAACTGGTGATGTGAATAAATGAAAAAGTAACCGCACCGGACGCCAACTAATAATTTTTTTTTCAGGACTCTTATTAATTTCTGTATTAGAGAAGATTTTTACTTATCTTTATTAACGAAATCAACAAAGATTTCTAATATAATTTTAACAATACTTTTATATTATAAATTAAAGATAAGAATGCTAAGAATATTCTCTAATAATAGTTTTTGAATATGTTATAAAATTATAGCATTCACTTTAGAAAATCGAAAATTATATAAAAATAATATTGATGTAGATGCTTGTAACAAATTATAATTTAAATAAAGATATAATTACAGATCTAGACAAAAATAATAATAATTAATGTCAAATGACACAATATTAACAAACAAATGTAAAAAAATGTAAAATGAATAACTCAGTAATGGCAGAATCTGTTTTACGGGTGATTAAAAAAAACTTCAATATTTTTTGACCGGTTATCTCTTCGCCTGTTGTATACTTGATTTGGTTATTATGTATTTAATTTTGTTTCCTCGGTGTGAACTGTCCCTTGCGCTGTCTGACTTCCCTAAAGAATGATATAATTACGCCTTAGACAGACTACCCCTGTTTGTTTTATCATTAGATCAAAGCTTTTGACAACTTTCTATCACCTTGTTAATTGATTTTGAATTCTTTTCAGTATTCAGTTTCTGTTTTTCGATATTTCGTTGCAATTTGAATCTCCTATTTGTATTCCTTTCCTTTTTTCATTTCCTTAATTATGTGGACTGACAAAATTATTACTTATTTAATTAATGTAAAATGTTTTTAATGTTTTCTATCAAGGCATGAACAACAGCACAAATATGTGTGTGTTTGTCCAAAGTTTGTGGCATTATTTGTGTCAATGGCCTACGAAGAATAGTCAATCCATTTTATCTTCATCGTTGATATCATTTAGATAAAATTTGTCATTGTTTTAATATGTTTGAACGTTTTGCCTATACCGAAGTTTTTATACTTTTGTTTCAAGTTAAATGTTTTCTGAATTTCTTATTTGTAATCTGTGTCAATTTACCTTAAGTTGACTGAAGGTGTCTCGAAATGCTGTTTATTTTAACCATACTACATGATCGTGATATATTTTTAAATTTTATAGGTTAGTGTCCTTTGGATTCTATGAAATATGGTCCTTCAAAAAACCACAGTTGAAGGACCATATTTTATATAGTGTCTTTGTATAATAATTGTTATAACATATGTTAACGTTCTTGTATGTTCCTTTAAAATGGAATGTCTTCAAGTCCTGCACATATTCTATGTTAAGGTCCTTGTATTTTTTACATATTCCTATGTTATTTGGAATCTCTGGTTTTATACCTCATTCTCGTGCTCTATACAATGTATTTCTTCTTCTACGTAATTTGTAGGGAAAATACAAGAATTTTGATTTATATATCTGTACTATATAATTGTTAAATAAATACACAATTGTTCACCCGTCGAGGTCATATTCCCGCGTCGGCGAGTTTTGCTAAGAGCGTGCTCCGCGAGGACCCGTAAGACTGATTCTAGCGTCAATGTTTAGGACGTAAGGTGTCACTTTGAAAGTGAAGGTATTGTGACTACAGCTCTCTAATGTACAACGGAATCTATAGACATTCAAACGATGAATAAAGACGCCATTACTGCTCTCATTAGTCTTCTCAGAGATGACGCGTGACAGGTATTTCAGATGCAGCTTGCATGGAATACCTGTCCACCCGTGCTAAATCTAATATCGCTGTCTGTAGCGTGGGCCACTGTGACCCAACTTTGCTGATGTTCTTATCGAGTAAGCAGGGGGTAAGCACCCCCTGCTTACTCGATAAGCTCCTCGAGCTCCTCTGCCTATTCACATCAAATTGATTGATAGAAAGTGTGTCGATTCATTTCTAAATCTGCATATCAAAATTTGGCGATTCCGGGCCCCCTTTATTTTGCTAACTGGTTGGATATTATAAAAATGTCGATAAAATTTTCGAAACTTACATAATTTTATAATTGATACATAATTTTATGCCGTGGAAGCGAAGAGCAGCCCAATACAGCTTCATCGGATTGCTATGAGTCTTCGTCGGACAGCGAGACTAGGTTTGGGGTCATAAGGGGGACCCCACTCTCCTCCAGATGGGAGAGATGCATCCCGATATGAGTGTTTGTAACAGCAAACTTAACTATTATTGTCATGGTTAGAGGAACCTTTCGGACTTAGAGGTCCCTGCTCCTAAAATGGCGCCGCCGTGAACGCTTGGCTTACGGAGATGTTCATGACTGGCTAGTCTGCTGTTGTGAAGTGTGACGCGTCTTACAGCGAACAGGACACACATCTTCTGATTGTACATGTTAATAAATATTCTGAAAACACTAAGACGACCGTCGAGAGATTTTGAGCGACTTCACGCGCGTTCTATATATCCCAAGGGAATCATTGATTGTATCTAAATAGAAAGAAATTCTCAAATTATTTTGTATCTCTGCCAAATTTCACCGAAGTCCGTGGTGTAGTTTTTACGTGAAAACATTCGTATTTATAATGGATTTTTTATAATGGAAAGATGGGTTAAATTGTGAAGTCCGTGTTAAGCAAGCCCGGGGATAACCAGGTGATAATAATTTGTGCGGCATTAATTTTTAATGTAAAACTTTAGACTGATGTTGATGCGATCCTTCGTCGCAGTGCGAGGTTTTATGTGTCTGTCGCTCTCAAGGGCACAGCAACAACGTCACTACTGCCACTGCCAGTGATGGCTGTCGTCTAGCTCTCTTGTACTAGACACTCCTTACGCCTTGAGGCACATTTACAACTACCGACGCCCATGAACATACACATAATTACTATGCCAATTCGCCCCCTCGCCCCCAAATGGGCCACCGGCTACTTACAAACTTCACGAAACGCGACACTGAAGATGTCACTTTACGGCGGAATTATGTGAGAGCGAGAGGTACCTCCCCGGTCGTGCCGGCGCAATGCCGTTGCCTAGGAGTATGTAGTGTCATGCACCACGCGTGGCTCTACTGTTAAGATAAAAATAAGAGCATTTCCGCAGGCTAATTTTGTATTATCACTGTTAGAACAGCTAACTTTGGATATTTTTAATTATTAACACGAGGGCTAAATTTGTAGTTAGTGGTACAAACGCCCCGTGCGCTGCGGCTCGCCCGTAGCCAAGTGAGAGGAGAGTCGGGCAGAAAAGATCTCGACGGTCCCGAATGACGAGCACTAAATACCTTCACTTTCAATAAAATTAATCATTTTTCTTACAGGAACTAATGAGTTTTCATCCCACAGGAATAATATTCCCTTTCAGCTGCTAATTCTGTTTCTTGCAGGGATTGTTCGGGAACTTGCGCTGCGGGAGTGCCAGGGGTGGCAAGTGGTGGGGGGTGGATGGTTGGCTTTGCGATTTTTTTTATATTGTCAATCGATTCTGTTGGAACCGTGCATATAAATATAGATACAATATCTTTTTTATTACTTTGTCGCATCTCTGTCGATAAAAGTACCCCTGTATTAGGGATAGTGTAGCATACTAGTGGTGAAATAATTTTGGGAATCTACAGACATTTTCTCTTTAAAACATTAGTGATTTATGTTAAATATTGTAAAACAGTGAAATGACCTTCGAAAATACTTTTGAAGAGAGGGAATAACTTCTTAAATATTTACAAAACTTTATTATATTACAAAATTAAATAGGTTAGAAGAAAACATAAAAAAAAAAATCGGATGCTGTCATAGATATTGTGCGCATCGACGAATACGGTTAATCATGTCGATTTTTCTAAGTTGCCAGTCCACAGATAAATTGCTAATTTTTCAGATTTACAATCCCGGAATTCTAGAAAAAAAAAACCATCCTCCCTCCATTCTGTTCGACCCCTCTCTCCCCTATTAAGAGGCGCCAGTCACGATTTACTAATGGTAAAAAAATATCGATGTTTTAGGTGAAGACGGAATTCATAGCACTGCTCAAAGAGAAGTCTGTAGACCGCCGAGCCAGGTGGCTGGATGTGAAGAAGAAGGTAGATCTGGACCCGCGTTACAAGGCCGTGGAGAGTAGCTCCATACGGGAGGACTATTTTAGGGAGTACTGTAGACTAGCCAAAGAGGAGAGGAAGAGGGAAAAAGACGCCAAAGAAAAAGGTAAGTTGACTTGTATGCACGTCCAGAAACAACGAACAGAACTTTCATGTTCCTAGAATATCTAGAGACGAAATTTTTGCTGTTGAAGATGTTGCTAAGAAAGTTGAATACTTTTGTACTCTGTTATATATAGGTTGCGAAGTCAATTCGGCACTCTGGTGCAGTGCATCGACGTACTGACGTAACGGGGCCAACACGGGGTGTTGCAAGGGGAATGAGAAGAGGCTCCATATTCCCGTGAGGTCTACAGATAATGTGACCGTGTAGAAGACATATATTTCGCCCAATCTTCTTTAACGATCGGGGAGGTACCTCTCGCTAGTGACGGCTATGTTGTCTTGTGGCCCATTTAGTGGAGAGAGAAAGCGGGGAACCAAATCTGCACATCAATAATGTGGGTGTGTATGGGCGTTAGTAGCCACCACGAGGCTTCGTCTACTCGTCCGTCTCTTATTAAAAAAATACCACCAGGACGTTGGTGTCTAGTAGAGTAGGGTGGACTAGTTTGTCGGTGACGTCTGTATGTAACTGACTACAAAGGTCAATTTCTGGTACTTGATCGATATTTATCATATACATATTACTGGTACAGAACGTGACCGGAGCAGTAGTAAGAAAGATAAGAAAGAAAAAGACAGGGACAAGGACAAGGAGAAGGAGAAAGACAAGGAGAAGGAGAAGGACAAGGATGGAAAGAAGGAGAAGAAGAAAGATAAGAGCGGCGACGTGAGTAAAAATAGACTAGAGACGAAATGTCGTTTGTTACGAGAATCAAACTCGCAGATGTAGGCTGCTCTGGCTGTAGTAGTGTGCGTAGCACATGTGTGCGCACGTGTTATATTTGCACGTTTGTGTTAGTATTATTGAACGCTCGCGCACGTGACACATTTACGCACACTAGAACGACGTGCGTGTGCACAAGTTACAACATGCGCTATATGGTCTTTTTACTAGAATGTTTTATATTTAAGAGGATAAGCCTAGCCGTATGAAACGGAGGGAAGAAGGTAACAACAGATGGTTTGAGCCGTATTCCTAAATAAGTTTGTCTCCTTCTGGTTTAACCCTGGTTTAGCTAACTTCTGGCTTTAAAATAAATAAAATACATAATATTTGTTGCTATTCTCTGTATGTCACTATGCATATACATATTGAAGATATTATGTTATGTTTAAGTTTTTTATTTACAACACGTTAAAAGTGGTGGAAGTTGAGTGGGAGATATGAATAGTAAATCGAGAGTTATTTTAGTTTAATATATTACTGTAGGGGCAAGAGCGAGACAGGTGCGAGCACATGTGTGTTATTCTGCTATCTTTTTCTCTTTCCTCTCACAGTCATTTCGTGTAACAACAGATGTTTAATTTCGCTCGTGTGGTCAAAGCAATCGTTTTTTTCTGCTTTCATATTTTTAAGAGTAATTTTGCGTGTAAGAGCGTTTAACCTTTTCAATTTACTATATTATGAGCACTATAAACATCATTTAAAAATGTGTCACGGGCTATTTTTACATATGCAGTCGGATAATTATATTTATATACATGTGGGTAGTTTTAAAGACGTATGTATAAGTGTATCTGCGACGGACGCTTGTGCCACATCGTGCATTCTAAACGTACACGTTGGTTGTAACCGAATAGAGAACAAACCAGGTTTTACGACTTATAAGAAAATTCTGCTAAATGTGTGTACTCGTCATCTTTGGCGTATAGGTGCGCATTCGTATACATGCGTACGGCTGGTGGCGTAAGCTAAGCAGCTACTTGCCAACGGCTTCGCACTGAAGGTGGCCGCGGCAGCACGAACACTAACCGCGCTGATCTGCGCAGCAATTGCTTCTCCAGTTCAATCTGTGGTCGCACCTATTGATAAAAGAAAAGAAGCTCGCTAAAGCCTCCCCAACGTCTACATCAGTCCACTAATCCGCACCACTTCAATTATTGACGATAAACTTTTTCTAATACGAATGCAGTTTGAATTGGACAATTTTCCTATAGATTTATTAAAATCACACTGACCCAAGAAGTTATATGATAACCGGCGACCCATTTCCTAGCGCCTGAGCTTGGAAATGGCTCGCAATCTGGTTCAAGTAGACTCAATTTCGTGGCGGATCTTTAAAATAGCTTTGGTGGCATTGGTAGGTGGTGTGGGCTAGTCTCGCTAGGGTCCGTTCATCAGGGGAACTTAGGCAATTTCGTAGAGAGGAATTACGCATTCGGGGGAGAGCTCTGATTGAGCTCACCGTGGACTCGCCGATGGCTCCGCAGTTCGTGTGCTACCGCCGATACCCCGCCGCGTTTCGAGCACGCTGTCCGTTTCCGTAGGCGTTAACAGGGTTGTATCGCGACTGTCATATCCTGCGGGGGGTCGGTCGGTGCCTCGTGATGTGTGATGGTTTCCCTCGGGCCCTACCCGGCGGGTAGGGGGAGGTAGTGATAGTGAAGATAATTATGATTTGCAGCGCGGCGCCACCTTACGGGACGGAGGACGCTGAGGTAAATGGAAACTACGTCGGACACAAGACCCGCAGAATATGACAGGCGCACGCCTTTGCGTTACCTTATCATTTCTCACCTACTCTGTTATACGACGTTTAGGTATTTTAGCTGTACGCAATTAGAAGACGTTTCACGATCCAAAATTATTAATTGTTTGTATATTTTTTGCTTTTGAACAATTTGCTAACTTGTACTTTTCGATTCGATCGTTACATGTCGCCTGTTGTCAGTGGAACCGAGTTGAGGTCGCTAATGTATAGATGTGTCGAATCGTCTTGAATGTTATTCTTATCAGCTTGCGTTCAGTCTTCTCCGGAGGGAGCCAAGCTAGCTCTGTTAGAAAGTCACTTCTGCCACTTTTTGGGAATTCTAGTTTATCAAGATTACAAAAGACTTAATTAAACCTTTGCAGTTGTAGTAAATTTAATATTGCTTTAAAATGTATTACATTATGAGTCTTGAAAATTATTATTGTAATGTACGTACACTCGTACGTGCTTTATAGATGTCGCTTCAGTTGTAATGAACTCCCTCGCGCTCTATTTTTCACTCAACAGATGTACAGAATTCATTAAAACAAAACCAGAAATTGTTTCTATTAATTCTTGAATATTATAATAATCACTACTGATCGCGTATCCGTCTTCAGATAATTAATTTCTTAGATATTATATTTCTAATGCGAGCAAGGAACAACCGTTCTGTTTCATTGATGTTGCCATTCTTGGCGTGGACTTCTTTAAAACTATATTTGTTCAGATGTTTGTGGCCATGTTTAACTATTGGTTTACGCACCTGAGCATACCTTTCCTCTAATATAAAAGCACTGCTTTTCTCTTTTTCCTTGTACATTAATTAATTTCTTAACGTTCTTATTCTAAGCTATCTCACGATAGATTTATATGTAATTTTGTTAAGTCCCTAGGAATTTACATCCTTTGGTTTAACGGACGTCAATATATGACACTATTTGGCTTATTTTGGCAAACGCGTATATTTGGCAAAAGTTCGCGAGCGAAAAAAAAGTTTAAAAAAGGTGAGAAATGATGAAGGGAAACGCGTACCTGACCAACAATTAGTAAACGGATATATAAGATGTTGAAAAGTGTCCGACGCAGGTTCACTCAAAACGTGAAATGTTATTCATTACAGTTGGACTCTCACTCTTACATTAATAACTCTATTTGTCCCGCAGAAACAATCCGACCAGTCCACTGAGGAAGAGAAGAAACAGCCGACTCCTCCACCCGACCAGTGGGCGGAGATATTGGGTATACCGGGGGAGGAGGAGAAGTCCAGGGCGAAAGCCAAGAGCAAGCAGCAGCCGTCTCCAGAGAGCGAAACGAACTCCACATCCCCTACTCCTGAGAAGGAAATAGTCTCGCCGAAGCAATTGAGATCTTCCAAGAAGGAATTGCCGACGCCCGAGAAGAAGTCTCCAATAAAGTCGCCGCCCAAGAAGAGACGACAGGACTTCAAGTCGCCGGAGCTGGAAGTGGAGAAGAAGGGGAAGAAGAAGGTGGAGAAGACGGAGAAGAGGAAACGAAAGAAGTCCGAGAAAGAATAGTGTTTACTTTACGTGTTTTACAAACGCTGATTTTTACAACAGCGCAGAATAATATGCGCCCAGAACTATTAAACGTTATTCCCGTCTGTGGGTGGCCGGACTCGTTTGTGCTCGGACAGCGCACGAGTAGCTCGCAGACTCAGCTATCAGATATCCCAGAGATCAATTGGATTCGTTCAGTTGTAGTGTTGGATTATTTAAAGTTCGCATCCGAAACGTCGAGAAAGTGTACAGAAGTATTGATGTTTATGCAGCCGGTTTTCGGTTTTGTTTAGTGAAAGTATATTGGGGGGAATAACTCCGACTACCCGCGTCCAGTGTGCACGCGAGAGAACTTCGTGCTCACGGTAACAGGCCTGCTGACTTGCACATGACTAGTTATATGTTCACATCAATATGGAGGATATGTGGATCACATTTTGGAGTAAATGCGGGCTCTGATCAGTCACAATTTGCACGAGGAATATAATTGGATGTTAGTTTATGTGTACTTTTTGCGCTTCAATATTTGCATCTAAAGGAAACGGATCCGGCGCAGTGGATCACTTTTGAGCTATGGGCAGCGACAAGCTATATATACAATATATTTACTAGCTGTGTTCTGTGGTTTTACCTGTTTAAAATCTATCGCTTTCGGTATGAAAGAAATGAAAGAAAAACAAACATTTCACAACCTTTCACAGTCATATTTAGTAGGATTGTTTTACTGTTGACACCTCAGGTTCTGACTCAGCGATTGTACAAGAATAGCACAAAGCAGCGTGCCAATGCGAAATAAAATATTTTTAATGTGCCCTTGTAATTTGATTGTACTCTGTGAGATTTGAACCCGCATCCTCTCAGGACATCGCATAGATGTTCGTGTTCTGTATAAGTACATATATACATACATTGTTAAGATCTCCGATGTGAACACTGCAGTGAATCTAATGAGTAAATGTGTACCGAATATACATGAACCTGTGACAGATGTGTTGTAACATCCAGTGCATGCATGCATGCATAATGCATGTGCTGCCTTGCACGCACTATGAAGCTTATGAAATATAGTCAGATGAGAAATCAATAGACTCGAAATAATTTATTAAAAAGCAGTATCAGCAGCAGTAGTAGTATGAAATTAAAAGCAGTATCATAACTGAAGAATTTAAATAAAAAAAATTCTTTGGATTGTATGTAGTAATAAATTTATTTATTTTTGGGTCAATGTTGTTTCTCGTCTTGACAGTAAACATTTTTTATTCTGTGACCAAACAGTTTTCTCACTATATCACGCTAAACATGTTTGTACCCTCGGGAGTAGGAGCAGGGCAACACGTCTCTATGAAATGCCGATGTCTATGAGCGTCAGCAGTCGTCAAAATGCTCTGACTGCTGGTTTACCTCCCTATGCTATAAAAACCAGGAGTCACTCCACTGGATGTCAACATAGAGCCGCCGCTGCCGGAGCCTACGAGGTGTAGTTGTAAATAGATGTATATTAACACTGTCAACGTACTCGTGTATTACCATTTAGTTTTACATTGTGTATGACATTCGCTATCACTTATAAACGTAGACTAAAGGGGGAACTTGTTTGCTGGCGGTACCAACAGCTGCCAAATGTAACTTTACTGCAAGGGTAAATGTTGAACTTCGGACCGAATATAGGCATGTACTGTAAAAAATATCTGTCTGGATATAAAAAATAATTCACTAAATCCATACAGGGACATTTTTGTATTTACATTATTTTTCTTACGCTGAGTGTATATCTGTACTGTATTTAATAATTAGCTGAGAGATATTTCTAAACTCCTCTAGCTATTTTTAGAAATAAATTTGTGTTCTAGAAGAGGCTCTAATGATTCTATTTTTTTCTCGTGTAATGAAATAAAAAAGTACAGTGGCACTCTGGCAGTGCCGACAGAAGTCATCCAGAAGTTGGTTAAAAAATGTCTATCGCGTACAAAAAAATTTCACTTCATTAATAATTCTCATATACTTACGTGCAAACGATGTTTTAAAATGAGTATTTGAATGTCATAACAGATGGGCACTAACGTGGTGTTGATAACTATTTTTTGGGTTTTCATATGTCAAGTCTTTTTTAGACGCTTAGATGTTAAAAATTAACACTTCAACATATTGTAATAATACAATGGCATTATGGGCCAAATAGGTTTTAATAATAATGAATAAGATAAAATATAGCTGCTGTATTAATAGCTTACGTTGCATGCAGTACGCTTTTTAGTATTACATAAAATATAAATGGATATTTTCATGTTGAAACATGCTGTCACGGAGATGAAATTAATTGAAAAAAATATCAAAATCGTTGGAGCCGTTTCGTAGAATCCAATTACAATAACAAATTGTTTTCAATTGTGTAGTACGTACTAGTGAAGTTGATGCGAGCACGAGACCGTCGCAGCGTTCACAAGCAATATCAAATGAATGTTCACAAACGTATTCAGTACGTTGCTCGGGTTAATTTTAAGCGATATTCCTATTACTAATTTTTTACACTATGGACAAAAGAATGGAAACATTGAACTTATCTTGACATTATAATTTGACTTAAGAATCGTTACTATAATCTGTTAGCTTAGGAATGCTTTTTTGTTTTCTCTACGAATTAGACACCTATTATTTATTGACGGTTTATAATTAAATATTATTGATTTGTAAAGTGTTAGCTTGTATTTTGAGTAAATTTTTCAAAATTAAAAACGTATACTACGATAAAACTACTTTTACGGATTTTATCGCGGTTAATTTAATTACCGTGGACCCGTGACCATGGTTGCTGTAAAGCTTCTGAAACGTCGGGCTAGATAAATAATAAATAAAACGCGATAAAATCGGTAAAAATAGTTTTATTATAATAGTATAGTAATGACTAACATTCGCGCAGACTTGAGACATCAATACGTATACTACGGACTTTTTAATCTTTTCGTCAAGGTTGCCGACCACTGAAACTAGGGTTTGCATCTTGTTTAATAATTTATTATATTGATATATACGAGACAACTATTTTACATTTAGATATAAGATGCAACACTTAGGGCTGCCTCACAGGTAATATTAAAGTTTTAACTAGCAAATTGACACTTAACTCTTTAAGTACCACATACATGCTTTATATGATTTACTTCTAACCGGAGCCTGTTTAGAAGTAATTGTTATGAAGCATGAATGTACTTATTTAAGTGTTAACTAGCCAGTTGACGATACTTAAATGTAACCATCAGTTATGGACTTCTGATAAGTTGTTTAGGTTCCATCAAACTAATAATAATTAGACCAATAGATAGAAACAGGGTCCACTTGACAGTTGATGAAAACATAACTTCACCGTTTCGTGAAAACACGTGACATTTAATTTGCCGGTTGCCAGCTAGGAATAATAACCTGTGAAATGGACCCTTATTCTTTTGTCCAAAGCTTGAAGAATCATTTATTAGTTGTAAACTTAGAAAGACTTGAAGGCCACAGCTGCAAGCTACAATGTATATAGACCTAAAACAATACACTCTGGTCAGTGCGGTAGGGGCGCCCACAGGTGCGGGACCCAAATCCTAGAGCAGCTGCTGGTCCGGGTGGTGGAAGGGAGAAGGCGGCAGTCCGTAAAGCGGCGCCACCGTATAGTGCCGTCTCTTTCACAAGATCTATTTATATGTGTGTACATAGTTTGAATCTAAAGTTTTATCTTTTAATATGAATGCGATTCTAGTATTATATGTTTTAATAAATTATGTGTTTTATTATTTGTTTAAATGTTCCTTAAGATATGGAGATCGTGTATACATTTAACAAGTTCATTTTTCCTACTGCCCCTGGAATGAGTAAAAAAAAAAAAAACCAGGAAGGGTAACTTCAAAGCCGACTATCAGCGGAAATAATTCGAGTAATCTCGAGGTTAGGGGTCGAACGGCCATGCGGATTAACAGGTCCCTTACTCCGTTTTATTGCAGATTATCTCAAAAAATGTTACGATTGCTTTTACATTGGATTTCTACGTTTTATGTAACACACAAAGCGTGTGTAAAATACTTACAGAAGAGGCTTTTGGACGTCCATAAATACACAGGTTATCCTTTGTTATAGTCAGATATCCATGAAATTAATGTAGAAGAGCAGCTTGTAGGTTTGCAAATGCACTTGACGAACGTATTGGTCAAAACCGGTTTTAAATGTCTACTCGAAAGTGGCGCATGAAAATACGGGCCGACCGTATCCAACCAAAACTTCTAAGTTAGATTAGCTGTGATCTAGCACTTGCGCGATTGTTGCGATGTTAAGAGATTGTTGTTATTTGACCCCACAATGTCTAAACCAAAATTTATCCCAACCCTCTCAGTCACTATTGTGTGAAAGAAGACCAGATAGGAAACATAAAATTTTCACTTTTCTGCGCTGCCCTCAGCGCGCCCTAGACAATTGTTTGTCTTTTGAGCGGACCCAGGCACTCATTTATATTTTTATTCAAATTAATTTATTAGGAAGCCGCTGAGGGAACGTCGGAGGGGGAGGGGGAGGAGGACGCGGAAGTTTCCGAGGAGAGCGAGAGCGAAGCTGTGAAAGAGAAGGAGGCGAGAGCGCAGGCGTCCATCAAGGAGCGAGAGAGGCAGGTGCAAAAGGCGCTGGCGACCAGCCTGCGGGACAGGGACAAGGAGAGGGAGTTTCACAAGAGAGACGAGGCTGTACAGGTTTGCTTCCAGCATCTTCATCTTTTAGGGATTTTCGGGATCTCTTATAATTTGGGTCGCCAGTTCAGCCAATTTAGCCTCCACATGTGACAGCTAAGAGGTCCTATAATTATTATAGGAACTCTGTTTTGTCTGCAATTTTATCAACGTAATTATTTTATCTTCAATGAAATGTACGATTTATATTCACATGCACGCCAGGTCCCTTTCAGACAGTGAGCCGAGCACCACAAGTCATATCCATACTTGTTCTATTGCCCTCCAAGGACCTGCACGAAATTTAAATGGCATAATAGCGATCAGTTCACATCAGTTCTCGCGCCGTCGCACCTCAGCAGAAATGCAGCAATGTCGCGCATCCCCTATAGAATGAATAAAACATTAGATTTCGTTTTAAACAGCAATGCCCCTTTTTCGATTGTCGGTGTCATCGAAATTCCCCTTCCTCCGAGCCACAAATATTAAAAAAAATGATTATACTTCTAGCACTTCAACGCTTTACTTGCCGATTTGGTGCGGAATCCGGATCTCACGTGGCGAGAAGCCAAGAAACAGCTGAAGAAGGACCACAGATACACCCTCGCTGAAGAACTCAGCAAAGACGACAAGGTAAGCTCCCTCCAGTCATGAACCTCTCCATTCAGTCGCGCCGTGGCCATTTTAACTCCCACGTGAGGTGCCCTCGATCCAGGGGTGTCTGGCCGTGATTTTATCAATTAAATTTGCTACATATATCTTCTATCTGCGGTAGAGTCGGCTCTCTATTCCATTCCAAACTTAATCCGATGAAGCTGTATAGGACTTCGCTTCGATTCACAGCATAAGTTCTAGTGAAAGAAGAAAGGTATGCGTTGGTTACCCGATCAATTATGTTGAATACTGGAAGTATACTAGCCAATTATGAATGAAACAAATTAAGAATTTCAATTTCACAAGTTTCGCTTATAGGTATTTGATTTGCAGTATTCGTATGTTAAGAGTTGCGTTTCGACTATCTAGATAATAACAAGTGGGGCCGGACCCAAACGGATGAAGAGTTCTGTGAGAGCAAGGAGAACGAGTGTAGGAGACGTGTGGTGATTTCCGACGTCAATCTCTCATAAACCACCCGAAACGCGGCGCCATTGCTAAACTGGTATCATGTGACCGAGAGATATATTCGATCTTGTCGGTGCAATTATCTTGCAATGAAACAATGTCACTCCTTATTACAACATGACTGATGCAAGCTATGACTGGCAGGAGCGCATATTTGGGCAGCACATCAGCGCCATCGGCAACAAGCGGCGGGACAAGCTGCGCGCGCTGCTGGGCGAGCTGGGCGTGACCTGCACGGCGCACTGGCGCGACGTGCGCAAGCGCATCGCCGACACGCCCACCGCGCCCGCCTACCGTAGCGCCGCACAGGTAACGCATATTGGCCACGCCTCACTCTTGCCCAACAAGCTGGGCATAAGCCACACTGGGCATTGGCATGACGTGTGCAAGCGCTTCGCCAACTCGTTCTTATAATGTAGCGCCACTCAGGTAACGTACGTAGGCTGGGACATACGGCACACTGCCGCGGCGGGCGGCAGCGTTTCACTAACGTAAGTAGGTAACGCCCGCCGGCCACGTCTATAACGCCTGTAGTAATTCTGATTGTGTAAGCTCAACACTATCAGAAATGCTCAGTGTGAAAGTGTAAACTTCATTTTTGAATAAACCTAACAGCCTTATGTTGAATTATTACAAATGCACATTGTTCATTATATTAAAATGAAACGTCGATTTAAATAGTATCTCTACCCGGAATCCATTTGTCCGACATCATATTGGCTAGGAAGTAATGCCAAAATCGCGCCGTTCTGTGGTGTTATAGTCGTTTGCTAATCTGCTCTCGCCCCCCATTACGAATGCTTTACATTTACCGCATTCTAATAATAAAATATAACATGAATAACATTATCACTATATGTGGGTTTTCAAAATATTTTAAACTTGTGTCTGTCAGTAGTTATATCTATTTTAACCCGTTGGTAAAATACCGTATATAGGTACTTTGTCCTACCGATTTTTTGAGAATATTAAGCAGCAGTGAAAGAAAAATAGCCTTCTATTCAACGGATACTCTAAAAACACGTATTCGTATATTAAGCACAAAATACCTATAGAGGACCGGAGTGAAATATATAGTTTAACATGTGATACGTGTGGAGGTGTTTACGTTGGTAAAATCGGTAGGAAATTTAAAACTAAACTTCAGGAACACATTCCCGCATGGAAAAATAAAGCTCACGGTTCTATATTCGCTGAACATCTAAACAAAGAAAATCATTTATTCGATAAAAACAAAAACACAAAGTACCTGCATGTAACAAGAGAAGGCAAGAAAGTGGGCGCTCTAGAAACACTCGAAATAAATCGTTTAAAAAATCAGTTCAATTTTAGATAACTGATTGTAACATTAAACAACTTTACTATTTATAATACTAATTATATTTAGAGTAATTTATAATTTCAACATTAAGTTTCATTATTTTAACATTTGGACATAAAACAATAATTTATTTATCAATAGATTTAATTAACTGTAACATTTTATTTGACATATTTCATTTCATCATCATCATCATTATCAGCCCTTATCGGTCCACTGCTGGACACAGCCTCTCTCAATGAACCAAGAACTATCCCGGACCGGCTACTGCACCGAGATCGTTCACCGGATGGGACGACGATCTCCATATCCCATTACTTTAATATATTTCAAAATAATTAATAGTATTTGAAATTATAATTCATAGATAAACCATTACCATAAATAAGGAGAAATGATGTTAGACAGTTTATTTTGGACATTTTTTATTGAACTGCCCTCCTGTTAATTATTCTATACTAGATGATGCATTACTCGAAACCGGTCGTAATATTTGTATTTTAAATCAATAAATTTGTGGAAGTAGTATAAACAGTATATTTTTTATATAAGTTATGATATGAATTTCCATCAAGAAGTGACAATAAACTCCATCGACTATATTAATAATAAAAAAATTAACCATGTGACAATAACATATTTTTCAGATGGAGCGCGAATTCCGCGACTACCAGCGTGATAAGCAGAGCGCGGCGAAGACGGCGCTGCGGCAGTTGCTGTTGGAGACCCGCTCGCTGACCCACCGCAGCCTCGCCGCCACCAAGAGCGCGCCCGCCGGCCTGCAGGCCGTGCACGACACGCTGCGGCACGACGCCAGGTGCGGCATATCCGACCTTCGACCGACTAGCCTCTCACACAGAGCCACGCGTCGCCACACCTAGCCACGCTCCTCACACTCAGCCTTGCCACTACAGCCTCGCTTCGTTACGTCCTTAGGTCCTTACATTCAACCACACCCCCTCCCAACTATACTTGCTCCCTCGCATCCGGCCACACCCCTTGCAATCAGCCCGTTGCAACTAGCAATTAACACCGCCTTCTCGAAGGCGACGACCTGTCGCTTATAGGCTTATAGGCTTAGGTTCCGTGGCCAGAAAGCGTTATTTGAAAGCTTCCACACTCAAACCAGTTATACAATCACCATTGCCACTTCAATGAAATCTAATTTAAATGTTTACTTGTAATATAATTATTATGTTGTGTGTGGGCAGGTACACTGCTCTGGATCATGTCGCTGAAGAGCGGGAACAGATCATAGTGGGCTACCTCGAAGAGTTGGAGAAGAAGGGCCCTCCGCCGCCGCCCACCGCCACCGAGCCCTCGCGCCGCTCCAAACAATGACAGGTAAAAGGGCGACTCGAGGTGGTTCGAGCAATGGCAGGTAACGAGACTGAACTTCTCTCGAGACGCGAGGCGGCTCCAGCAATGACAGGTAAAGGATCCGGACTTAACGCGAGACTCGTGATCCAAGTAATGACAAGTAAAGGGGCGGGCCTTCGCTATAGACACCAGGCGGTCCGGGCAATGACATGTAAAGGATCCGGACTTGACGCGAGACTCGTGATCCAAGTAATGACAAGTAAAGGGGCGGGCCTTCGCTATAGACACCAGGCGGTCCGAGCAATGACATGTAAAGGATCCGGACTTGACGCGAGACTCGTGATCCAAGTAATGACAAGTAAAGGGACGGGCCTTCGCTATAAACACCAGGCGGTCCGAGCAATGACAGGTAAAGGATCCGGAATTGACGCGAGACTCGTGATCCAAGTAATGACAAGTAAAGGGGCGGGCCTTCGCTTGACACTCTAGGCGGATCGGTAATGGCGGGTAAGGAAGTTGGACTTCGCTCGAGACACGAGGTGGTCTAAAGCAATGACAAGTAGAGGGGTGGGGATCTTTAATAATTGTTATCACTTAATGAATGTAAACTACACTCGAGATAGGAGTGGTGGTCCAATCAATATTGTTGCAAAATAACTAGTTGTCTGTAAGTTGGTTTACGGACGATATAGTTTTACGTGATATGTGTACGCGTCGTGGATAGAGTGTAAGAGATGATTTGCGGACTCTCACTCGCATTACTATGACTCACTCACTCACCGGCTTGATTTAAAATCTGTTTGGCACATATTCCTCTACCACTCATGCACCCGTTTGTTCCAGCTGGGGCCGGAGCAGGCGAGCTGATAGAAGCGAGGCAGCGGTGTGACTTGTGAATAAACTTTCCTATAGTGATAATTTTAAATACAATGTTTGAGCAATACCATGTTCTCTCACTCGTCATAGCTCTTGCCTCAACGTTTAATGTACAACATTAACTGTTGTATTCATTCATAATTCAAAAAACCCGGTCAAGTGCGAGAGGGAATTGCACACCAAAGGGCCATTACAATTTTTATAAGTTGACGAAGCACATATGTTAAACGAACTACACTGCACACATGTGTACACATTTAGTAAGAGGCAGTACCGTGCTGTATTGCAGCGTAGTTGCGACGACACGACCGGGGAGATACTTCTCGCTCACATGATACTGGCCCAAATATTTGGTATCACGTCTCGTGCGGTTCTGGTGTTCCCGGCGGCCCATTGCGGGGGAAGAGGAAAGAAGGGCAAGATGTTCATGGGCGTCGGTAGTCGTGAAAAGTCCGACTTCTTGTTTACCCCCTTATATTATAAAAAGTGGGTCTTAGTAATAAGGTTCCTTTTTTACCCTTTGTGTACGGAACCCTAAAAAGTCGTCACGCAGCCATAAGCCACGTGTACAAAATGGTTGCCTGCCAAGCGATCGCAGAGCGCGCGGTCACAACTCGCCGAGAGATCGCCGCCCCCCGTTACCGTCAGCCGAAGCACGTACTGCACGACGCCGACGACGCGATAGCCATAGCAGTTGCTAAGTCCACCCTTGAACACAAGCAAAACCACACCCAGGATAGCAGGTTTTAGTCGGTAGTAGCTATCGCTACACGACCTGAGCCCGACACACTCCAGACCCCCTTGGGTCGGCTGGATGGTGCGTAAATGCATTTTTCCTGCTAGAACCAATCCTGTGAACACCGCTCGTACCGGTCGAGCGATGAAATCTTACATATAGTGACACAGCTATAAGACGTATGACTGACAGAATGACAAACTCACACACCGCTTACGGAAACGAGCCCGGATTCGAATCCGTAAGTTGAGAGCTTAGATTTATAGAAGTAAAATAACGCGACTGTAGAGAGCTCTAATAATAATAAATAAAATCAAGAACACGGCTTTTGTCGATTTGTAGTGCAAATCGACCCCTCCCGTCAGAGGGGGAGGGGGGGTGAGGAGGCGGGCCTCCTCAGATAAGCCAAACATTAAACGAGCTCAATTATCCTTATCCCACTAGTGTGGGGAGGGGGACTGTTTCCCCCTTTTCGGTCCCAATAATATCACCATAGGGTAACGCCCACAATAAAATTCCGGTTTGTCTCTTCCCATCTGCGGGGAAAAGAGGGGTCTGTTTCCCTATCGTCTCCCTAAACCTGAAGACAAAGATCTTTCGTAGTCATTTAAACTGTTAAGGCTGGACAAGCGCCGCCAATCAGTAGGTCCCTCAGAAAAAAAGTCCACACTGCGAGCCCAGCGCAACTGCTATGGCGGGCACGAGTATCCCACACATGAAAGGGGCCTTTGCGTCCATATTGTAGTGACTAAGGCGGAAGCATAGTGCGATGGAACCGAGAGAGGATGCGAGTCCAGTAAATGCGCGGTGACCGGAGCCGAGTCCACAGTGAGGCACGTGCTCTTGTAGCGGTTCCAGGGATCAGGTGTTGCAAACTATGGGTGACAATTTGCTTTTTTAACGAGACAGTCCAATCCTGAGATGGGAGACTTTACCCGCTAATCAAGGCAGAGTAAAATGACGCTTAAAAATAAACTAACATTATACAAAACATGCATTAGACCCATCATCTCATATTGCAGCGTAGTATTGCACATGCTTCCCCCTCGAATAATTCACATCGTGTCTCATAACAGTAATAAATAGATGAACACAAAATCTTCATTGTTAACTTTTCATGTATCTCCTAGGCAATAACATAGCATTTCTTTTTACGATCCATGTCACGACCTAGTTTACAATTTAAAATACGTTTAGTATAGTTGACAGCCGTCGAAGGAACTCTGGGACAGTCCTTGCCGCACGAAATCGCATCGCAGCAATTCGTGTCAAGTTTTCTGCGCTGTGCTGCGCGCGTCGTATCGCAGTTTTGTTCAAGCCACATCCCTCGTACACCTACACCGCTGCGCTCCGACACACGCCGGCTGGCGGCGTTGCCTCCGAGTCAGGTCAGTGGCGGTGTCTTTGGGACTAGACACCGGCGCGGCGTTTACCCAGACAGTTCCGAGCGCTAGCTTGAATATCAATAGGTCTTATCATAGTTTCATCGTCCTCGTCGCGTCAGTCGATTAAGACTAAGCTTGCGGCGAAAAGGGCTCCGACTCCCCACTCTCGCAGATGGGAGAGATGTATCCCGATATGAGAACGTTTATAACAGCTAATTTAACTACTACATCAGGAACAGAGACCGCGGGATACCTCATCACGCGACTGACTTCGAAGGAATGTCGCGCAAGGTACCTAAAACATCCTCCGCGCTGACGTGAATGTATGGCTCATGGAGAGGATCTGGTGCTCCCTTCACCCGCGGAACTCTGAATACCTAACCGGTACGGGGCTACTTCTCGAGCTAGGCAAATCGCATAATTGAGTCTTCTGTCAGCGGCGAATTCCACTAATAAAACACTGATAATTAAGAATTTATTATAAATATTTAATAAATTTTCGTTTTCAAATTGCTTACTTCTTGTGTAAGCATACTTGAATGAGTCTGGCGATTCTCTTTAGTCATATGGGTGGTGGTTTCGGAACTATTCGCTCCGTGCCACCGCTCAGCCCTTTGCTTTTATCTGCTTGGCATTTGTAAAGGCTATGCACTTGCGGCCCACCCGACTGCAAGGCAGATTTGGTGGTGGGAGGCGAAGAGACTTTCTGGGGTGGGCCGGGCATTATGCAAGACGAGCAACACGCTGGAGGGGGGCAGGTCGCCTTGCAGGGCGTGTCCTGTAGCGGCTGACACAATCCTTGCACATGATAGGGTCCGCAGAACCAGGTTCCATAGGGATAGTAATAGTAGCCAGTCATGTATTGGAGACATTTGGGGGGAACGTTGCATGGCGGAGGCAGGCAACCGCAGCCCCCCGAGCCCGCGGGCCCGCAGGGCGGCGGGCAGGGGCAGCCCATGTCGCATCCGGTTTTGCTCTTGCTGCGTGTCTGGAGGCCAGTCATCGAAGCAGACGCTGCAAAAAGAACACGCTGCAGTTGTACGCTTAGTACAGGATTTATGTGAAATGAGCGAAATGTCAGTAATGTAGAAATACAGATGTGCTTTTGTACTTAGAGTGAAACTTCAACAAAAAAGGACGGAACTATAAACTACATTCAAGGCCATGACGCTTTCTGCGACAAAAACGTAATGCCCGTCCCCCCGCCCGTCCATACAGAAGTTTCACTTCGGATAGTTATAAATGGTAGTGCAAAAGCTATCATGTTTGAATAATAAGATAGCTTTTACTGCGGTACCATGCGGGCGAGAGGTACCTCTCCGGTTATGCTGCATTCTGCCGCAATGCAGTATGACGCTACCTCTTCCTTTTTTATAAACAGTTTAATAAATATTAAATATAACTTAAGTTCTAAAACGCGGGACAGATAGCTAGTCAATACATACCGAAGAGTACCATATAACACCCCCTTCTTAACATTTTCAATTTCAGTATCTATTTTTAAATGTTACGTGCACTTAAATTAGTATCTACTACTATTTTTAAATGTTACGTATACTTAAATTACTTCACGATCGGCCAGAACACATTGCCTGGTAAATATAACACTAGGTTAACGATTTAACGGACCGAAAGAAGATTTTAACGAAGTTACCCTCTCTTAAAGTTAACTCAGATTTTAATCCGTTAATGGAAATGTTAACCCGATTAATTGATGGATTAAGGAATTAATGTCCAGCTATGCTAGTAGGTAGTAAATAGCTATATCGTCAACTAAGTAATCGATACTTAACTATAACTAAGACATATATGCTTCTTCATTAGTTTTAAACGGGAGCTGCGAATCTTGTATAATTTCTTAATGGACTTTGCCTGTGAAACGGACCCTGAGTATGAAATTTCAAATTACCTGTATAAATTGATCACCGTGTGTGGTAGAGGGCAGCTGGCGGTAAAGAGATGGGCGGAGAAGAGGACAGGATGTGTCACTGAGCTATTGCTTTCACTTGCTTTGCCGCGCCAATTTCAGCTCCGGACCAAGGCGTACATTGGCATCTCCTAGGTGGACATTTTGGCGGACATCTCGGTGGACACGGCGGCGGGCATGGAGGACATTTTGGTGGACATCTTGGCGGGCATGGAGGACATTGCGGGCACGGGCAACGAGGTGGGGGGCAAGTAGGACAGGGACACGGGCCACATGGCCCGCACGGACCGCAAGGCCCGCAAGGTGGACACGGCCCGCAAGGTGGACACGGCCC
>JAFELO010001321.1:45120-57475 GCA_017140195.1 Eumaeus atala | reverse complement strand
GTAAATAATATAATGTAATATTTCGTTTCAGGTAAGCACAGAGATTATGCGAATTTTTAGTATAAGTAAAATAATTCACCCTCGTTGAATTTTTAATACGCACACGCACACGCACGCGCACGCGCACGTGTTGAATTTTTAATACGCACACGCAAACGCACACGCACACGCAAGCGCACACGCACACGCATACGCACACGCACACGCACGTGCACCCGCACCCGCACACGCACACGCACGTGCACCCGCACCCACACACACACGCGCACGCGCACACGCACACGCACGCGCGTGCGCACGCACGCACGCACGCACATACACACACACTTAGTGGCAGCGTGTCTGAGACTAACCCGAAATTCTACTGTATGATGTATTTGTATAAGAAGTAGGTGCGCGGATTTCCTGGTAGTGAAATTAATCCGCATATCCCTAGCTCATTGAAGTTTACTATAAAGGTACGGTGGATGTTCATAATTTAATTTAGATAGAACAAGCGATTCACACAACTGGATACGGAGGTCCGTGCTTATGAAATTTCTTATTTTATATAGAGCTTTAAGTCGATAGAAGCAGTCACTTACAGTTTTCATCACGTGTTTCTCAAATCGCAGGCTATCATCCATAATGAGTACCAAATTTCCAGCCTCTGTAACCCTCTCTATGTGGTCATGCTTTATACTTATTATATACCACTCTATTATACCCATGTACCATGTACAGTACCCATGAGCACATTTTTTGTTATACTTGGGTTTAAGACCAGGCCATTATCTACAGACCCTTCAGATATACGTGGTAAATCGTGGTTAAGTCTATATGTGGCCTCCTACATGTTGTTCAGACTGAAAGACATGCATATCCGGATGCCGTCGGCATAGATATTGTAGCGACAGTGCCGTATCTGTTGTATAACGTCAGCTGTGTACAACGAAAAAATTGTTGGCCCCAATACAGAGCCCTGTAGAATACTTCTATTCACGGGAAAGGCATTAGATCGACTTACAGTCATCTTTACAATTTGTGAGCGCTTCCTTAAATAGCTATCAAACCAAGACACTTCACCGTCACTAAATCCATAGTATTTCATTTTATGTAGTAGCAACGGTATATTTATGGTGTCATAGGCGCGAAAATAATCGAGAAACACAAGGGCAGTAACTTGCCCCTCATCTTGAGCGCATAAGACCTTGTCAACGACATAAATCAAGGCTATGATGCTTACGAAACCCCGACTGCATGACTGGTAAAAGACAATATACTTCTAAGTATGTATTTTATTGCTCGCAAACCACCCTCTCTAGTATTTTAGATAAACAGTGCAATATTTAGTAACATTGTCTTTCTTTGGCATGGGATTAGTAACTGCCGTCCGCCAATATTCCGGGAAAGTGCCACTAGCAATAGACTTATTGATAATATCAGTGATGGTACCTGGGCATGCCAAAGACTGGCAGGCTGAAAGCAACATGTCCAGGATTGCGGTGAATGAAGTATTTTGATACGTCTGTGGAAGTTACCGTTCTTAGACAGAAAGTATGTGTTTTATTAATTTATTTAAATTTGGCCGAAATTATGGCCCCTGATATTGTAAAGAGTAACCACCGAGACACAGTTTGTGCCTGGGACATTTCGAAAGTGTCTGTTTATTTTGTAGGGGTCCAAGAGATGTTGTGGAAGTTTAAAGCTCATACTTTGTTAAATGTTTATATTTTCTTTTGTGTGGTTCCACAACAAACGGGGACGCTTAACGTTAGATGTGACATATCCTTTAAAATATACAGACTTCTCCCTGTTGATGGAAATCGACACCTCATGTTTGAGTTGCTTGTAGAACGCCACGTGTGTGTCGCTCTTAGATATACGTGCCCGTCAAAGCGCGCCATCCCGTCTCCTCATCATCAACTTTATATTGTGTGTAATCCACGGATATTGGCGTTCTCTGGCGAAAATATTTTTATAGGTGTTAGATGATCAAATGCCCACAAATACATGTGCTGAAATCTCGAACCATGTCGCTGATATCCAGGTCAAAGTAAGTGCCGCTCCAGTCAATAGTATTTATTGTATGCTGTAAATCATCTAACACAATATATTTGATAGCTCTTTAGTAAATTTTTCGGCTCTTGAGCTTCTCCCTACGTATGTTGATCACGGCGGTTATCGACGCACGGCTGCTGAGATCCGGTATGTAATCAACCCAAACACGATCAAGATATGCGCTGGTGCACCAAATCGAGAAGAGTTGACGTGTCTGATTGATAATACGTGGGCGCTTTTGTGTACCACTGAAGATGATGTATGCAAAGGAATGCATTTAATTGTCTATAATCGTTATTATCAGAAACAAGATAGTTCATATCGAAATCACCAATCAAATAAATATAATCATAGCACGATAACTAGCCCATCGTGTCAGTTAGTGCGTAAAGAAAACTAACTTGTTCTTACTAACAGCCACGGGGGACGAGAAGCCGTACCGACATAAATGAGTTTGCCGTTTCCCTTAATCGATAGCCACATCTGCTCGACGTTATGTGAAATAGAATGCGCGTGAGTCTGTGTGCATAACTCCTTACGTACATAAAAACCTCCTCCCCGCGCCCGTATGGTCTCGGGCCTCGGTATGTGTAGTAGGCGATATTGTATCGGTTCGGAAATACCGACCGTGGTAGATGGTGGTTCCACATCGAAGTTGTGCGCGGTAGGAAATTGAAACGCATTTGTAGACTTTTTTTGTTGTCCCAATCAAGGTGGTGACGGTGGAACTGAGAATAATAATAATAATAAATAAATAAAACTTTATTGCACACACCTGTTGAATTTGCCGACAAGATAATTAATTAACTTAAAAATAAATTTAAAATTGGGCGACATTATCACTTTAAAGCGATATCTTCCAGGAAACCAGCATGTCAAAGAAATTATGTTCCTTGGAAACGGGGGCGTGCTTAATAAATAAAAACTAAAAACATTAGAACGTATGAATAAAATAATAATACTAAGAAATTTAAAAACGCATAACATCATTTGTTGGATAATTGAACTTTGCTATAGAAAAATAAGATAAAGGAGAAGAGGAGAAAGAAATCAGAAAAAAAAAGAAACTAAAAGTAGTGACAGCTTACATACACTATATAATTGATATTTGTCAACTTGGACATTGGCAGCAATGGCTGTTAATCTATGACTGCCGATTGCCACTTCTAACAAAAGAGAAGAAGAGAAGAGAATCCTTGGACAAAAATTATAATTGCAAGTAATCATTTTTGTCAAGTTTCATAAATTCGTTAATACTTGCAATTTGCCTTAACTTATTTGGCAAAAAATTCCATAGCCTGATAGATCTTACAGTAAACGAGTTATTGTAAAATTTTGTTGCTTGTGTGGGAATAATTAATTTAATAATGGAGCGTGAATTTCCTACCTCTTGTGAAAAGACAAATAGCTCTTTTCAGTATTTTGGGGGCTTCAAACTTACGCAGACCGAATATGAATCTAATGCAAAAGTTTTGATTCAAGCGTTCAAGCCTGGCCAGCTGTTCCTCTGTCAAGTTAGTATAACTCACATCAGCATAGTCGACAATAGGGAGGAGCAGAGTCTCTACAAGTGTAGTCCTGGTGGATAAGGGCAGAAAATTTCTTAAACGTCGTAATGAAGCTGATGTAAAATTGCATATATCATTAATTTGATGTGCCTATGAAAGAGTATTATCAATTACTATACCTAAATTTTTGACTTTGTCACTGCACTTTATGTGTACACCTTCGAAAATAATAGGAAGAATTGTTTCAGAGTCAATTACTTTTAAGAGACCCTAACTATCAATAATAATAGCTCATAAGACCATATCGATATTGCTATAAGATCTTGATTACCATGACATATGGCAGAGTTTTAAGGTCATCTACACTAGATTGAAAATAAATTTGCAAATCATCTGCATACATGTGATAGAGTGAGCATAGGTCATTAACTATGGAATTAATAAATATAGCAAAGGTAAAGGTTAGAGTACCACCTTGCGGAACGCCTGCGGTAGTATAGCACCAATCAGAGTGAATATCGTTTATTTTAATATGTTGCCGGCGGCTATTCAGGTAGCTATGCAACCAAACGATTGCTGTGGTCGATTTATTAATAGATTTTAAGGAGCATACCAATAAGACTAAATCTACCGAATTGAATGCATTACTAAAATCTAATAACGTTAAAATGGTAAGCTTTTTATTGTCCATTCCTAGTCGAATGTCTTTAGTGATTTTAGCTGATGCAGTTAATGTACTGTGTCCTGACCTGAAACCAGACTGAAAGGGATTAAGGAAATTTTACAAGATAAAGATTCAATTGCTGATATAATAACTTTTCAAATACTTTGGAGAAAAAGGGTGGGACAGATATCATATATATCCGATAGTCGATAATCAGAGGGAAATGAAGGCTTAGAATTTTTAGACAACGGAATATTTAGAGCTTCCTTCTGTATCTCAGGAAAAATACTTATAGAAATAGAATAGTTCAAAATATGTGTCATGACTGGAAGGACGATGTCAAGGATGGGGATTACCACATTTTTTACCAATACAGTCATTCTCTATAGCATTTGATGATATGGATAGAACTCCCTTTTTTGCTTCATACTCATCAAAGCAATTGGAGTTTAATTACGCTATCAAAATAACACGACGGGGAAGAGAAATGTTGATTAAGTTATTTAACTTCTTCTAAATTGAGGGATCCTGAAGGCTTGGACTTCCGGATTCCTAAAGTGTTCAGTTACTTCCACACTTTTCGGGTCATCATTTTCAACAGATTTATGTATGTGGCGTCTTTGAGCATCACGACATAATGTATTACAACGTCTCCGATTGTTATATATTGCTCTTTAAAAAATCAGTATCGTTTAATTTTCATTTTACTTTGGTTACATTTTTCCTCCTGATCATGTCTTTTATCACATCTGTTAACCAAGAAGTAGGCAGATTTATTCTTATGGGGTGGTTTCGTTATAAGAGTTAATAGGTTGTTTATTAAATATATTTAATTTTCCATAGACTGAACTTGCTCGAATGAAATTAGAACATACAATATTCTGCATCTTGTAATAAAAGGTCAATATCCATCTTCTTAGAACCACGCTGCATCATAATCTTAGGTTTAATTTTGGGTGGCCTCTATACATGTGAAAGGTATATAATATCGTGATGTGAGAAAGCATGTGTTGAATATTGTCCATGGTTTGGAAACAAATCAACAATTATCAGATCATGAAGAGAAAGAAAGTGTGCAGCCACGTACTGTATGAGTAATACATGTAGATTATATTAGTCAGTAATTGAAAGCAATTTCCGTGATATAGAATATTTTTTATAAACAACTATTTAAATCGCACATTAAAATTGTATGAGAATATAAATTATTTAATTGTTCCAAAGTAGCTTCAATAGAAGAAAAATAATCGACTAACAGACGGACTATAAAAAACCCCCAGAAAAACTTATGCGTGACAGAGCTCGATATCCATAAGTAAATGTTTCGCTGCATCTACTGTAGGTGGGTTTGATGATATACTACGTATTTGGTAAGAAATCTGAGACTAAAGATATATAGCTACACCACCCCCAGTAGTAACACCAGGTCAAGAGTAGCAAGTGGACGGTAAACACTGTCTGAACCATGTCTCTGACACCAGTATAGCATGTATATTGGATGACTCAAAGGCCGTTAGAAGGTCGGGATAACATGCAGGAACACTCTGTGCATTGATATAAACCACATTCAAATTCTTAAGAGAAGTACCATTTTTGGAGGTACTGTAGTACCAAGGGATTGCATTGAAGAATCGTTGTTATCTGCATCGCTGTTATCATTAAAGGACGAACTAGTAAAAAAATCACTCACTACTATCATTCAAATCATCCATCAGCATAATACTTAATACTGATTACGAAAAACAACACAAAAACTAGTTTTATATTAAACAAACCATGATGTCCGACAGTGGAAATACAAATAAGAATATAAGAGGGGTAACGAGAATGATTCCTTCTCCTGATTTTTAGCCCCAGTCTTCTTATAAGAGGGGTGCAAAGATCCCCCTCGGTTCAATTGGCTTCGTCTGGGTTCACCTCAAGCTACTAAGCCCCACCGCCACGACAAGGCTTGAACCATGGTGTGAAAGGACAAGTGACCGGCCTAGTACGTCCTAACTCGGCGAGTGTCTACTATTGATGTTTGTGATAAAAACATCATTCGAATTTAAAATATATAGTATTTAAATTTTCCATAATCGCATCCAAATTTTCCAGTCACTGAGAGAGCTAAGTAAATTCACGCCGAGATGGCTGATTTCCTGCAGTATCCATACCGGTTACATAAATGTCGGAAATACCTACATTACTAAGTACATGGCATATATAATGGGAAACTCTTCCTTACTCCCTTAGGACCTTGCATAAGCTGCTTATGGTTAGATCTCTCCAAGTGTGACTTACATATACTATAATATATACATACGACCCAACGCGCCTGTCTCAGAGTCAAGCATCAAATGCGTAGGCATTTTTATTTGTCTTTTTTTTTACGGAGGGACCTAGTACTGGTTGGCGCTCCTATTGCTTCGGCCTCAACAGTTCGATTGGCTAGCGAAGACTTTTGTATCTTCTAACGGCCCACCTATCTGTGCCGCCGGACGATGATGATGAGATCATACGTCTGACGGACACATAAGAAGTAAAGGATCTAATGAAGAACCTTCACTCGAAGAGGGCCCCCGGGTCCGACGGAATTACAAATAAGGCGCTAAAACAGCAGCCGCTCGTTTTTATAAACATCTTAGTGTGCACCTTTAATGCCCTTTTGGCGCAATGCACTTTCCTAGATATTTGGAAGGAAGCAATAGTGATTGGCATACACAAACCGGGAGAACCACGAGCGGAGCCCACTAGCTATCGACCCATAAGTCACATAAGCTCGTTGGGTAAAATGTAAAAAAGGATAATTCTCGTACGCCTAAAAACCGTGATGCGAGATAAAAATCTATTCATAAACGAGCAGTTCGCGTTTCACGAGAGCCACACCTGCCGAACAAGTACACCGCCTCACGGAGTACGTATTTTCGGGACTCAAAAGACAGGGCCGGCCACGCGGCACGTGTCCTGTTTTCCTTTGATGTAGCAAAGGCGTTTGACAAGATTCATCAAGGCCTCATCTTCAACCTATACCAACTAGGACTGCCTGACAGGCTGGTACTGATCGTAAATAGTTACCTAGCAAACCGGCAGTTCCGGTATTGAGTGGAGATCACCCTGTCCTCCCTTCGTCCCCTCAGAGCCGGTGTTCCTCAAGGAAGAGCCGGTTTTCTTGAAGAGGGTGGGAGAGAGGACCTTGCCTCTTCAATCTGTACACAACAGACATAACACGACACCAGGTACCTCCCCAAATTCGGAGCCAAAAATGTAAAAATGTAAAAGGCCGTCGCTGAATTCGGTGAATGGTTCTTAAAATGGAGAATAGAGGCAAATACAAGTGTAAGGCCATAATCTTTCCCCTAACACCCCTAACCCCCCTCTTTCATAAACGAAGAACATGCCCACCATCTTAATCTACGGTAGCGAGATACCTAGTGCACAGATGGTAAAATATCTAGGCGTCACGCTCGATAGGTCGTCGAGCTTCAAGAATCATATAGACAACGTTCTGGAAAAGGAACGGCATGTTTTTTTTTCAAACTATATCCTCTCATATGCAAAATAGGCTCTTAAGCATGGCTACTGGATGTCCGTGGCATATTCGAAACATCGACCTCCATTATGACTTTCACTTAATATCGATAGAAGAACACTTCTAAGAGGTCAAAGAACTTTGAGACAGTCAAAGTTCTTTGACCGTGTTCTTAATCACAAAAACAAATTGATCGTACAAACGTCGCAAAACGATCCGACGCTAATAACCGATTCCCGTTACCGTCGGCCCATGCACGTAATGCACGACGCCGACGACGCGTTAGCCATAGCAGTTGTTAAGTAAATAAATAAATGAAAAAATAAAATTTTCCTGCTAGAACCAATGCCATATACACCGCTCGTACCGGTAGAGTGATGGAACCTTACATATAGTAACACAGATATAACATACGACTGATAGAATGACAAACTCTAACACCGCTTACGGAAACGAGCCCGGCTTCGAATCCGTAATCTGAGAGCTTGGATTCGTAGAGATAAATTTACGCGACTTTAGAGACCTCTAATAATAAAAAATAAATCATGAACACGGCTTTTTGCTGATTTGTAGCGCAAATCAACCACTACCGTCAGAGGGATGGGCGAGGAGACCGGCCTTCTCTGATAAAGCCAAACAACAAACGAGCTGAATTATCCTTACCCACGCCACCGCAAATTAAAATGGCATCGTGCGCGCGCCGTCCCACTAGTGTGGGAGATTTTCAAATTGTTCTACCAAGTTTTTAAATTGGCTATATTCTCAAGCGAGCTTCAATAAAAACTTATTTTAAGCCGCCAAAGAAGATTAATCAGTTCTTACCATCAGTGAAATGCCATATCCCTCTGCAAGATGCAGGAGTGTACAAGCTTGATTGTGACTGAGACTCTCATATATAGGGCAAACTAAAAGATCTATAAAAACTCGCGTTAAAGAACATATAGCCGATATGTAACACCGACGTGTTACAATATCTGCGGTCTGCATGCTGAAGTTGGCCCCTGCCATTACATTAGATTTGATAAACCGCAAATCCTCTCTAGGGAACACCGACTCCTTCCAAGGATGATCCGTGAAGCTATTGAAATTACAAAACATCCGAATTTCAATAGAGAAAATGGCTGAGTTCTTCCCTCTGCTTGGGACCCAGTAGTAAACATAATCAAATCAAAAAGTAAACATAACACCTCAAGACAGCAAGATATAATAAGTACTGTTTGCGTTAATCGAAACAACTAAAACTATAATTCTTCGGGTACTTTTAAAAACTTGGTACATCAGGACATCTGTCATCTCAGTCCACCCGTGACCATGGTTGCTGTAAAGCTTCTGAAACGTCGGGCGACATAAATAATTTAATAAATCGCGATAAAATCCGTGAAAGTAATTTTATTGTAACATCTTGTATATGAATATATATTTCATCCTCCGCTCCAATTTACCGCCGGCTACTTAACAAACCTCACGAGACGCGATACACTGGAGTAGTCACCTTACGGCCGTATTATATGAGCGAAAAGTGCTTCCCCGGTCGTGGCGGATCAATTCCGCTGCAATGCGGCTCCGCACCTGGCCTAGTGGTGAACATGTTCAGAATACAGAATTACAGATTGTTAGGCGTCGTGTTCAAGTTGCGGACCGACCTAAAAGTGTTACTTTTTTGTTGCACGAGTAGCCACGCGATGGTAAATGATCTCCGACGCCTACATACATCCGCATTCGTCAGATAAGTAAGCTCTTTTCTTGCAGTGCATCTACTACTACAGCTAACCTGTCACTTTTTACAGTTCTGGTGGCCCACCACAAGACACACAACAAGGCATTATGTGGATCTCTACGAGCGTTGGTAATTAATATCAAAAGACACCGACTGCTCAAGTTCCCCTTCATACTATGAAAAAGTATGGCCGCCTTTAGAAAATTAATATCCCCAGTTTATATTTAAATCGGATGCCTAATTTGGGAAACCCAGAGAGCGAAGACAGTCATAAATAAGTAACATGTTACACCGGTATCAATTTCAATTAGTTTTGGAGACTGCAAACCGAGCTAGTATTCACGCTATGAACGTTGAACTGAGCTTCAATTGAAATTCTCAGAAAGCCACATTTGGACGTAAAGTAATAACGGTACCTTTGGTCAATTTAAGAGCTAAAGCCAGTATGTTTGTTTAATGGAAATATCTCAGCTTAATGTTGAGCTTGACTAATCTGTTAAGTTTGATGTATATATATAGTTTAGTGTATTAATATATTAGTAAGATGTAGTGTCATTCTGCATTGCAGCTGAATTGAGCTGGCACCGCCGAGGATGCACCTCTTACCCACATGACACAGTCACTTCACGATGCTGTCGCGTTTCGTGCAGATAGTTAATAATGATTTCTCAGAATATTCCTAGTACCTAAGTCCGAGGTATTGCGGTGCGAGGAGTGCGGTTTGTGAATATCCTGTAGCACATTGGAAAAGAGAAGGAAGGGAGGGTAACTCATATTTATCCCACTGGACAACGGAAAGGAGAGTTATAAGTTACAAGGATGGCTATTAGCCAAAGTAATAATATAGAGATATTATATATATATACTAAAACATTATCGATACGTTCTACCAAATTAATAGTCATACAGGTCATGTAAATACTACTATCAAAATTCACATATAAAATGTTAAGACATTTTAACATTAACAGAGACTTTCCGAAAAGAGATCATGAACTCACCCTTTTACATAATTGATAATTTGAGCACCGTGACACGAAAATATAGTCTCCCGGGAAGAGATAGAGACAGTAATAGAGATTACTCCGATATAATTGAGATCGGTCTAGAAGATTGATAGTTCGGAATATCAAATAGTAAATTATCTGAAGACCTTCAGTAACCTACGCAATATGAAGATAACCTCACGCGTCGCGCCACTCATTCATTGACTTTATCTTGATGAATCTAACATCGCAAAGTAATCATGCGTTTCAGGCTATATCTACAAACTGTCAAAAATATTGTCTATTTCAGAAACAGTCAGGTAAAGAGATTTCAGGCATATTACGTCAATGATGTTATTACGGAACCATTCGTCTGTTTAAAAGTACAATGTTATCAACTTGCGCATGCTCCAGGATGATGAAATATGAAACCAAAAATACTAACATGGAACCAATGATCATTTATTACACTCTATATTATGATGTTGTTGTGTTCAAAAAGGAAAATGCCTTTAATATTATCATTGATGTATCGGATACAATGCGTCCTTTTCACCAGCTCTCGTCAGTATTTAGTTAGCTGAGTGAATCCGCGTGAGTGATCCCCCCACAAATAACATTTTTTGTTTTGATTCCATTCAGTAGCTTTGAATACCTTTTTAGAGGGAAGTGTTTGCGTGTGACTTCATATTGTTGTTTATTGTGGCAAGTAAACAAGAAATAAGAAGAAGAGAGTTAGCCCTGATAGTAGTCGAAATGAAACAACCAGTTTAATTTACTTTTCGTTTTTATTTCATTTAAGTACCCTCAATAAGCACAATTAATAAATGTCAAACAAAAAAAAAATACGTAACATATCTTTCCTCCGTGCAAAACTACAAATCAGCTGAATAAGGGATACCAATAATGTCTGGCCATAACTCTTGTGGTCGTTTTACAATAGGTATATCCCGGTGAAGTTGTTTCAGATCCGTTTCCACTTCCGAAGCAGGCTCAGGCTCTGGGAGTACGGTTGTAGTGGCCCCTGTACGTATTAAAATCTGTGTGTCGTCGGTGTGACTCTCCGTCTTCCGTTCTCACCCTATATGAGCTGGCTCCAGCGACCGCCTACTACTTTTGCTCTCTGCCATTACCTAGAGTACAGATACGTACAAGTGCCGGTTCTGGTGCTATAAACGTTCTTGCGGGTGGTATTTACCCCGCTGCTTCAAGTTGTTGTTCAGCTTCTGACGGATTCGAGTAAGGTTGAAGTGTGGAAACAGCTGTTCCGTACCAAAAGATCCGTAGGCATTATACTTGTTGAGCTGTTAGGTACTATGCGGAGACAATATAGCGTCCTACTGAGCTTCTCACTTCATGGCATCCTGGAATTAGTCAATTTTTTCAGTTTATACGTAAGTGCCTGTATCGCGCGTTCTATTCGACCATTCGTGGCCGGGTGGTACGGCGGAGTGTATAAATGTCTGACATTATACTAAGACAAGAATACTAATAATAATACTGTTTTAACGTCCCTCCTCGCACTCATGTGACACCCTACATAAACAATGCACGTATGCTTAAAATTGATCGTCGTAGACACGTTCACTTCGCCACCCTTCTATTCGGTGTAGTCATGTGTGAATCCCCACCGTACCTTATAAATAAACTGCAATGATCAGGAGACAAGCAGCTGAGTCTCCTGGCCACAGGGTTCTTATACCTGCTCCTTACACAATTGCAAAATACTACACCATTCAGAGGTAGTTTTAGACATGAGAGCACAAACTGCTGGAATGAGCTGCCGCCAACGTTACGCACACTAAAATCAATTTACAACTTTAAACAGAAATTTAAAAATTACTTATTCGAGCAGCAACTGGATATTCTATAATTAAAGGTACGAAAAAAAAGAAGGAATTGAATTAATGCTATATACCCAATACTATT
>JAFELO010001321.1:24680-36201 GCA_017140195.1 Eumaeus atala | reverse complement strand
CTCTTATTTGAAGAGGGAGCTAAAGATCAGGACGAGGAAGCGCTCTCGGTATCCCTCTTATAAGAAGAGGGGATCAAAGAGCAACAGGAGGAGGCGCTTTTGCGCACGGGGCAAGGGGCGAGGATGAGAACCTCACCCCCTTGCACTGTCTCAAAGTCAGTGGGGTTGTCCTGTAGTGCGGGGAATCTCATCTATGAAGATGGAGTCGGGGTTGGGGGCCCTTGAGGGCCTGACTAGCCGTCGAGATTTCTTGTTAAAGGACACCCAACCAAGTCCGGCACTGATGGCAGACATGGTGGTCTTTTGTGGGTATTCGGCACTATCATGTGCCTCGAGCCCCACACGACACTTATTAAATAATAAAATATAATATTAAAAAAAAATAATAAAAAAATAATTTTAATAAAAAATACCCATTTGCTGTACCGAGAATAGACACAATAGTTAAACAATCGAAATGTAAATGTAATATGATTCATGGAACAGGGACCGACACTCGGAGACAACGCCAACTTTCTGACTATAATTAGAAATACAAAAATAAGAACAACCTTATCTGTAATTCCGACCAGGGACTCAAACCTTCTTTTTTTCGCCAGGCCAAGGGTGGGGTGCAGTGGTGTGTGGGGCTCGCGGCACATTATAGTGCCGAATACCAACGCGAGTGCCGTCAGTGCCACCATTGATGAGGTGCCCTAGAATTACAAATCATCAGGGCACCTTGCCGGCTAGTCAGTCCCTAAGGGACCGACGCCTCCTCCACAAAAGTGTTGCCCCACACCACGGGACAACCATACCATCTTTGGGACACTGCCTTGGGTTGAGGTTCTCAACTTCGCCGTTTGTCCCTTGCGCAAACGTATCTACTGTTTCTCTTTTGTCCCCTGTTCTTCTAATAGGGGTGTATAGAACATCCCTTTGGATCCATTAGGCTTCGCCATGGTACACCCCAGGTTACAGAGCCACACCGCCACGACAAGGCTTTCAGCCTATGTTATGTGACAAGGCTAGTTACTGAAGCACAGTTCAATGTACCTCAGAAACCAGTTAACCTAATCCACACGGCCGTTTCTTTGCGGTAGTAGTAGTAGTCACGTGAGCTAGAGTACCATCTCGCTACCACAGCCGTGCCAGCACTATCAAGCTGCAATGCAGCAAGGCACCATACGTTGCTACAGCTTCACAGCTCACATCTGTTGTCACACACGTATTCAGCATCAGCGGCGGCTGTATCTCACGGCACCGAGGCATCGGGTGCCAGTTTATAGTATTGCAGGCGGATGCAAAATACGCATTTAAAGTCGCCTACAACTAATCTCATTTGCCTTTATAAATTGTCAGGCATAACAAAAATTACAATGTGTTTCCATTCTCCTCAACACACCTTTGACTCTTCGTTTTTAATTACTTCTTACTGGGTTTCCATCCACTTATGGGTGATTTTTAGTGAAGTTCTTATAGCATACTGGGGCAAATGATTAGCCCATTCATGGCTAATGACGCGATCTGCATAGGACATCATCAGTAATTGCGAAGTTATAAAAATATTTTCTGTCCTTCAATTAAGTTAAATTATTTGTACACATACCCAGATGTTAATCATGTCCCAACACCGGTTGAACACGCTTGCCACAAGACAAAGACAAAACCGAATTCGTAAGGTCGTTGAATAAAAGCCGCGGATCGCAAAAATTTTGTGACTAACACCATGAATATTTAGAAGGGGCTGACAACTTGACTGGTAGAGAACATATTTAAGGGGATGTCGAACATTTATTATTTTTGCATTACATTAGAACGAAAAAAAAAATGAAAAATAGAAACACTATATATCTTTTTGATAATAAGAAATCGTATGTGTATACTTAACATTATTATCGAAACGAAAAAGAAAGCATATTCGATCCACCCTAATCGCCATTGAAGCTAAATTGAGCCGGCGTGATCGGGTGAAAAACCGTTAACAAAATGTTGAATTTAAAATGAAACCCGACATAAATCCCTGGAGTGTTTTATGAGCTGGCTTGACCTGTTTCATTAAACAAAGTCTTCTCGCATGAAGCATAAAAGGTCTTAAAATAGATACGAGTGTAACAGGTTTGTTTTAAGTTACTGTCCTGCTGCATTGCTGCGGGCAAGTGACCCCAAAATACTAATTTCTCTGTCACATTTCGTGCGCTGTATTTTGGCCCATTGAAGGGAAGTACGAAGAGATGGCAACACGCAACCTACAACTTGAGGATATTCAAAGCGAGAGTACCATTTAGGCACGCGTGCTCCGTCGTAGTCTTCTTCGTCACTTTCCATCAGGTGAGGTAGAGGCCAAACGCAAGACTATAAATTAAATAGAAATAAGAAAACGTCTACATAACCATGACGCGGTTATCTATATCAAATTCGCTCGATTAACTCTTCGGAAAACTTTGGGCCAGTAAAAGTTATCAACATTATCACCATTATCAGCCCTTATCGTTCAACTGCTGGACATGGGCCTATTTCAATGAAGACCAGCTAGTTCCTTTGGTAACGTGGCGGTTAGTCCGCAAGTTACGCCAGAGGTCGCGGGTTCGAATCCCGCCAAGGTAATGGCTGTTTATATATGTATTATATGCATTTCTAGAATAAAAAAATCTTGAACATATACGACTTCTTAAATATATAAAATATTAAATATATTTCCGTTGTCACGTAACACAAGTCCTTACGGCACTTAGCACAGGGCTAGGATAACGTGGTGTGATAAGTTCACAAATTTTATTATTATTATTATTATTAACGCTAAGACGGCCGGTCTCCTTCTCGCATGTCCTGGACCAGCTACTACTCGGAGATCATCTTCCCAAGTGGTCAAAAAAGTCATATTAATTTTTTTGTTATATTGCCCAAAGTGACAAGATTGTTCAACATCACTTTGCTAGTATATTTCTCAACGATTATGTCGCTAGTGATTGATTCCCGATGTCTAGTCCTCTATTCATAACAAGTTTTAGTGTCTCAAAAGGTAGGCTGACTCAAAGACGATAGCTATCGCCAGTTAATAAATCACGTTGAGTCGCATTGAAAGTTGTGTAAATAGCCGCCTTGAACAGGCATAATGCGGCGGACACACTGCCGCGACGTTCAGGTATTATTATAATATTAGCTTAGAAGTATAAAATGAACCTAATACTTGTCTTCAGAGATGGACACAGAGCTGGCACAACCGGGATGGTCACTCACTCTGTCTGTGTAGGTCCGCATAGCAAATACACGGATGACTGTCACTATGACCCCAACTGCTCGTGTGTCATAACTATAAATAGTGTGGCAATCAAACGTATAGACGCCTGCTCTCTCGTCTCTCGTTTACCCCCTATATAAAAAAATGCCTGACGGAGTTCTCGGTCTGGTAGGACATTGTGTCTCGGAGCATAGCAAAATGATTGATGACTTCGAGTTCTTTGTAAGCAGAGCTGATATTTGTACACAAAAGATTACTTTGTCGCTGTAAATTACTGAATAGTTTTATGCCACACCTAACAACCTTCGCTTGTTTGGATAATAGCTTGGCAAATTTAATATGGTTTTGAAATACGCTAAAACTCACAGAAAAATTATATTTCTACGTGGTTTTTGTGTTAATCGGGGATTATATTTAGCTTAACGTGGGTATAACGGAAACCTGTGTCACCTTGTAAACGTATATTATTCTGAAGGGAAAGGCTGCACGTGGTACCGCGCTCTTCAAGTGTGAACATTACTCGGCGACGTAAAAGACATTATTATTTTATGTCTCCGATTATTATTAAATATACACTAACGGTACTGCCTCTCTGTAATATTTTATTAATTGACGGGAAATTCAAGGAGTGACTTTTTAACCATTGTTGAGATAAAACAAACCCAATTTAATATAAAGTGAGTATTTTTATTATATCAGAAATATTTCTATTGAAATTAGAAACCACCATTTGGAAACAGTTGGAGATCATATTAAAAATTAATAAAAACTGGCTATAAATATTTTATTTGTGAACGCCACGCCCGATGGATTGAAACAGATGACGAGAAGAAACCGCCCTCTCAGGACATTACTATGACTTTAACGTTACTCCATTCGTACATATAGTCGATTTACATGACGCTATCACGTCAAATAATATTGAATAGAAATAGCAAATGCTAATACCAACCACGAAAAATCTGACTATCCAGAATCACGACCACTCCGTTAGGGGTGTACCAAGAAGAAGAAAAAAATCACGTCAAGGTTCATTTACTGAAATCTCTACATTTTCACCCCCATTCGTTCGTTTTAACCTAGGACAAAATAAAAATTCGAGAGAGACGTCTACTTGACAGATTTTAAATGTTTTTGGATCACTTTGTAGGATTTCTTGGGACACTCTCTTACTGTAGGAACCATCTGGACAACAACCGATGCACGTACACATCTGTCTGCATGGGTATATATGTGGTATTCAGATGCATAATTGAATTGCAATGTGTTGGCCTCCTTGCCTCCTCCCCTCAAACCGGAAACGTACATAACAAACATGAAACGGGATAACGTAGCTGTCACTTTAGGGCACTTTAGTGCAAGTGAGAGGAATATCTGTGGTGCCGGTCCAATTCGCCTGCAAACTGCTACTAACTCTTACTTAAACTCTGGCATTGAATTTATGAAATAATCAGGCGTAGAGCACGCCTACCTGACAACCCTAGAGAGCAGCCCTTGTTTTGTTTCGTCGAGTCGGAGCGGTGAAATTTCCTCGTGGAATATTCCAGGTAATTGAATTTCCTGAATCACGAAGTCGATGATAACAAAAGGAAACGATACTCTATTACCGAAATAATATTTATTGTTAGATAATAAATGTAGATATAGACATGTAGAATAGTAAATGTAGACACTTTTGCATCGTATAGAGTTTAGAGTTGGAATGAACTAGGTATAATTAACTTGAAATAGGTATATTTGAAGATGTAACTACCAATTCCACTGTAAAGAATTTATGAGGAGATTTTCGAAAGTTTATGATAGCCCATAATGTGGTATCTTTAGGAATAGAGGAATGCTCTGTTACAAAATTATCTTGGAAAACGAATTATAATCGAGTAGAGTAGGAAATAGAAGCCATTTTTAGTACTTTATTTACTTTTACTATTTTCATATATTTATTCTGACTATCAACAAATTCAACAAGCTTACATTTTATTGTATATGTGTTGTTTTGTATGTTTGACATTCTTTTAGCCTCAATAAAGACAAAATATGAGTCATGTTTTACATCAGCACTACTGGACAATTCATGAAATTTGTTACGTCACATATGATAGAAGAACAGGTTCTCATGGAACTGAAACAGACGATTAGGACAGTCTAATATATTTCGAAGGATCTGTTGCAGAAAAATCACATAGTGATATAAAAGTTCAGATTTCTATATGAAAGCTGTGTCTGCATGTAGGCCGCTAGAGGATACAAGACACGTAACGAAGTTTCTATGATTCCGGTTGTTACCATTTTATAATTAATTAAAGGGGTCAACAATGGGGGTGTAAGGTCTGTTAAATGTTTATTATGTGTACCTTTGGATACATTTATCCTAATTATGGGCTTTCCACATTCACAATCCAGGACAGACTAAAAATAGTACTAGAACAACAATAGGACTAATACAGTTTATGTTATTGGTTAGTATAAAGTGAGGGTATGAAGTCTTATCTGGCAGATATCCGAGACTCCCGGCTGCAGCTTGGATGGTCCTTTATATATAATATTATTGTTCCATAATCACTAATTGTCGCGGATACTCCTTCACTCCTTATATTCAGTTTTTGAATAATATAGTTTAGTAAACAAAAAGAAGTTAAAAGAAGTAGAGCTCTGAAAAGGAACACACAATCAATAACATTCTTTTGGATTCATGCGGCAACTAAAATCAGGCAAGATATAAACTCTGTTACAATTAAATAGAATCCAACATCAAACTTTCACACATGATATATACTATTCAAATTAGCACATTATTGATACGGTCTATCAAATTAATAGCCATACAGATCATGTAAATAACAATATCAAAATGCACACTTAAGAGAATTAAGACAATTTAACATTAATAAAGATATGATACATGGCGTAGGTAAGAAATCAAGAACTCGCCCTTTTTTATGAAATATTCATTCGTGCATTGTGACACGAATAGTTAGGTTCCCGGGGAAAATAAAAACTAATTAGTTATGATTTCGGAATGGCAGATTATGTCAGCCATCCCAAATATATCCATCCGCAACATCGCCAAAAGGAAAAAGAGTGACATTTCTTCAACGCGTAGCTCATTAAGCCAAAGATATGCTTTTTTTTATAAAATATTTAAGTTTCAAAACATAATTGCTACATGGTCCAAACGAAGTTGGTCTTATCACAGACTTGTGTAAATGTATTTAGAAACATAAAAGGACCTGGTGGCAACCAGGGGTAAAAGTTTAAAACCAGAAAAACCACCTGGTGACAACCAGGTGAGAAATTTGAAACCACAAAAACGACCTGGTGACATCCGGGTGTGGTTCGATTTGTAGGTGAACCGATTACCCATTTAAACACCCGGACAGGTCAGCTACTGGGCCTGTCAGTGACGAAACAGTCTCTCATAAAGAGACCACATGCCTCCAAAACGAGGTTGATCCGAAAACAGCCCGCACCGATGTCGGGGCCGTGCAATGAGGTCACATACCCATACTGGTCCCTAGTAATAGTTAGAGAGGCGGCATAAGTACCGCGTGGCGGCTTGTCCTACTCCTGTCCACTCCACTTGTTCTATACAACCGAAAATGTTATTGTGTTAAGACCGCTATGACGACCACCACCAATAGTTTTCTCTGAAAACATTTCATTTACATATTAATAAAAATATTTCAAGGGGAAGGACCGTAAATACGCAATAATAATTAACTTATACTGGTTGTATAGTAAGAGGAAACAGACCTTCAAGAAATTAACCGTCTCCGTAATTAGTAAGACTGTTTTGCGTTGTTCGGTCTGATAACGATCAAAAGGTATAAAACCCTCCCTTTTAGATTGATTTTTACTGAATGAAATAGAAATATATTTATTATCTGCTTCACAACATCACAGGGAAAGTGAACATGTCATCATCCTTATCAGCCCTTATCGGTCCACTGCTGGAGATAGGCCTCTTTCAATGGACGCCCAGACGGCCGAGCTCCTGCTACTCACATCCATCCCGGACAAGCTGCTGCACGGAGATCCTCTTCCCACCTGGTGAACGATCGATCAACAGTTCAGAATGGGCTGGCCATTGCCGCTTCAGTGAGTTTATTCTTCGCGAGATATCGGAAAATTTAGATCAGTTAAGTAAACATATAGAAAATAAAAAACAATAATATATATATATACACATGCATATAATTACGTAAATAAATATATGGTAATTGTGTTGTGTTGTAACAAAATCATACCAAACTTAAAAGGGAAAAAATGTTCAATATTTACGCCCACGTGATTAACAATTAACCATTCCGTTTGATAGGCAATGTCACTTACATGCGCATGATTAGGTAAGCATGTCAATAAGGAGCAATTCTACGCATCGACCGATAAAGAACAATTCTTCTTCAGGGAGTCGAGCGGCGGCGGCCCGGGGCCACGCGACGCTCTGAGCGCAAGGGATAAGGTTGCGCCACGAGTTTATGTATAATATAATAAATTACGTTTGCGTGAAAGACTAGGAGAGAAATTAAGTTGTAGGTCTGTCCAACAAGATGTGTGCGAGCGTGTCTCCTTCATGGTGTTTGCTGACATCCATTAATGTTACTCTTGGCACCGTAACTTCTCTTAATCTCGGCCTCGACGTGCCAAGACAAATTTCGGTACATTACTAGTGAACAAAATGGCGGCCCTCTAATACCTATACGTAAATTAATTACTTAATTTTCCACGTAATTAATATTACGTATCAGTAGGAGGCTTGTATTGTAGGGATTTAATTATCGTATTCGGTATCTACTTAGGTAATTAAATGTAAATAAGTGCCTCGTATACAAGGCATATCGTATGTAAGGGCACAGTTTAGATGTTCCGAACATGTTAAGTTGTGTGACCTACAACATGTCGGTGTATTGAAGATACTTCTTCAATAGTATTTCCACGCTCCGCTTCTGGGGTTTCAGTTAAACGATTCTTTTTTTTAATTGAACATCTATTAAGTGGGACTAGAAATTGAAAATAAATCAACAAAAGAAGTCGAAATTTGAGAGAAAAATTTTGTGCTTTGGCTACGATTTCTCAGTTCTCATTTTGATTCTTTTTAGTTTTGCTACATATTGTATATGTAAATATTGAAAATATAAGCGATTTGGGCCAGCTTTACACGTATATGGAATGCGGAGGTTTATGTGCGCTGCACGTCACTTATCCTATAAAAATATGTTAATGATAATAATTGATTGCTTACCTACTATCCTCGCACCCTCGGCTTAGTGGCGACATTAAAAACACATCTAGCGAGCGTTCTTTGCATTTTATGGCATTTCAGATAGACTTCGGGTTGTTAATGTCCCTTAATATTATTACAATTTTTATCTCGTGTTATATTTTAAAGTAATGCTGAGCCAGGTTTTAACGACCGACTTCAACATGCTATCAGAAAACAACGGACTGCCCCAACTTCATACGGGGAATATTTTTTGACGTTGAAAAGAGCAGGAGTTTTTTTGGTGACTATCGATGTTGAGACACAATTTATTCTTCTTAGTAACACGGGGAGAGGCACTTAGTAACACGGGGAGAGGCACTTAGTAACACGGGGAGAGGCACTTAGCCGTCAGCGCCGGCCGCGTTTGTGTGGGGATCACTCTACTGCGAGCGCCATCCGTTACAACTTCTGTGAGCTGCCCCGAAACTTTAATCACCTGACAACTCAACGGCCGGTCATCCACTTGGTACAATGGGGTGATGTCCCATTCTCAGTTCTTGTAGCGCGTAAGCGCCTCCTTCTCCTGCTCTTTGTTCTGCTCTTTTTATAAAAGTGTTAAAAAGGCGCCTCCTCGATTAAATTTTCTCCACCCAAGGTTTTTGAGCTCATCCTGAGCTACTGAGCCCCACCATATGACACGGCTCCAGCCATAATAAGAATGATAATAAGTCTCCGCAGCCATATTTGTGCTGCCCCTCTTCAGTAGCTCTAATGAAAACCAAAGTACTCGTATATTCAATTTATACTATGATCCATTAGGGGAGAGGTGAAAAGGAGGGTAACACATCTTCATGATACTAAAACAAATGTCAAGGGGGGTCGATGGACGTCAAAAGGATACGATTGTTCGTTTTCCGCCTTTACTGTGAGACAATGTTTTATAATGTTTTACCTTGTTTTATAATCGTCAGCCGTTCTCATTGAACTGAATGTTCATACATTTTTAGTGTGATAAAGTATTTGTTATGTTATTCCTGATTGTTTCCGTTTAACCAAATTTAATCAAAATCCGTTCAGTAGCTTTGCGGGAAAGAATATCAAACGTGCGTACAAATTTTCGCATTTATAATATCGCTTTACAAAGACTTTGTTACTCGTCTTACCGTTGTGTTATAAAAATGTTGACTACCAGTTGGTGATGATTACTCATATTTACGGGCTGAATTTCTCATGAGCCAGCAACTGCTGGGTAATTTGCTTTTAAGCAGGCCACGTCGCCTAAGTGCTCACTTTCATAGAAGACCGTTAACACAGCACAAAGCACAGAGTAATTGACAATGACGAACTATTAGGGTAAAGAATTTAGATTCTCTAACGCTCTGATTTTATTATTTAGTAGATTAGTCTGCCCAACATTAGAATACGCTTCAACAGTGTGGAATCCCAACTATAAAGTCTACAACAATGCCATAGAGTCTGCAAAGTAAAATTTTAAATAGAGTACAATATAAAATAGGATTTTCTGATAATGGTTTGCCTTCCTATTGCGACTACTATCGCCATCAAAGAGATCAACTTTTACTATATAAGTTTATACATAACACTGTTGATTCACCGTATTTAATGTCTAATATATTTTTAATTGCGCAAGATTATGCTCTAGAAAGCCTGCTGTCTTCCATGTACCAAAATGTAAATGCAGTTATTTTAGGAATGTCTTTATAACTCAAGCTTGTAGTACACACAACAAGTATTACAATTTTATAGATATTTCTAATTTAGAAATTGGTAAATATAAACAAAAATTATTTTTCTCAATTTAGAACGCCATGTGTTTCTTTTTGTAAGCATTAAACGATGGTGTGTTTTGGTAGGTTTTTTTTAAATCTTCAAATTTATTTGGGATTTTTGTATATGGTTTGTCTATGATTGGGCCAGGCCCTCGTCCAGTCCGTATTTTGAATTAAATATTTTGAAATAACTTAGACTTTACACATTCCACAAACAAGTGGTGTATGTCCTCTAAAGTTCCACACACTATGTAGTTTGGAGATTCTGCCCTTTTGGTGAGGTAGTCAAAACTTGCCGATGGAAAGTGTCCGGAACGAAGCCTTCAAATTGGTTCTACATATGTTCTGCATAATTTAGATTTGTCAAACCATGGAACACAGTGACTACCAGATACTTTTCTGTTGTGGAATATTAGCGAAGTGGTCTTTCCAAACGTTATAGCATCTTAATTTGCAACTAGGTATAAAGTCTCAATAATCAGGTAGGTAACTGGTAGGTTAATGTTAGTGTGTTGAAAAAACGCACCGCTATTTTGTTCACATACGTTGATGCATAATATACGTAATATGTACTTTTATAAAGTTTTACTAAAGTGTCAATAATAGAAACAATTAATAATAAGTTTATTGATACTACAATGATTTTATAATTATTAGAACAAATAAAATGTACCGACATTGATTTTGCGACGTAAGAGAGAGCGAGAGAGAATAAGATACTTGAGCAGGCGACGTGGCGTCGCCCTGATAAGGAGATTGGACGTTGTTGCGTCGTCGCATCACCTTGTTGCAGAGTAGATTTGCTGTCTTGGCCGACTCGTGAACTGGCATCTTCTTCACAAAAGCCTAAACACAATGAAGACACATATGAGCCACAATGAAAGGGATACCTTGAGTTTGTTTTAGCAATGATGAATGGTGATAATTCTGTTCATACAGACATAAATCGTTGTATTTCATTGCGGCTAGCTATTTAAAAAAAACGGCCGTTTTATTTTGTGGCGAACCAACGATTTGTGCAAAAAGGCTACGACACACGTACCACCAGACTGATATAGAGCTTGAAGTCTCATTCCCAGTTTCACAGTCGCAATGAATACGAGGCAAGAGGATTTAAGCCGTTACTACGTGCATTCGTTTCCCAAGTTTCATGAAACATTAATTTCAGAGACTAACAAGGCAAGTCCGAGGCAACGCGACACCCATGGGCTTCCTACACCCTAAGGCTCAGCGGTCAGTCGTCACCACCGGAAACTAATGCAGGTATCTACTGGAGCACCCGCAACAAGAGAATGTAACGAAATTTGATAA
>JAFELO010001321.1:0-24483 GCA_017140195.1 Eumaeus atala | reverse complement strand
AAACACTCATAGCTAGACTCGGCACTTTTATATAAAGGCGGTATGAGCACATCTGGCTTATTTAATACAGCAGTACTTACTATTTTCTCAGGAGTCTACATCGATTGAGCGACAAGGCGTACAATCTTTATGTCAAACACCTAAAAACGTAATAAAACCCTTTCGTATTTAACGAAATATTATACGTTACGTTTGCCAGTGTCACAAAATTATTCAATTTAAAATAATAAAATCATAATTCAATTAGAATATTAGCATTCCTATCCGAATAATCCATATATGCACCATCTTAAAGCCCCATGATAATGAATTTTATTTTTCACATAAATTGATTGAAATAGCACTATGGAATCACGCAATTTTGCAATGGTTGCCGCTACGTGTTCAAGAGCTCATCGCTGAGTCCTCTCATTGCGTGCAATCTATTGAGCATATTCTGCATAAGCGGAGTATCACAGTCGATACATATCATGTATGTAAAAGTATATTCGCGATATCAATGCGTCACGGGCATAGCCCTTACAGTTCCAGACTGAAATAAGATCACGTGCATTCATTTTGTGCCCACTAACTAAGGCACGCCCTTCCCCTTTTAAACAGTTCCCTAATCGCGCTAAGCACTACACCACATGTTACCGCTGTAAATCACATAAGATAAAGTTTCGATCGCACCGGATAGCCCCGGCACCGTAACAGAATCAAAAATCGCTCGAATACATCTCTTCCTGATGTCGACGCCGTGACGTCGGCGGCGCGTGGCGTGACGGTAGTGAGCGACACATGAGCGTTTTGCATAGATGGTCGCGAAGCCAACACGTTCAGCCACCAGTGCCAAAAGCCAACCTTCGAAACATAGAACCAAGCGGCTGCCCAGAATCGAGCGGCGACAGTGTGCCTGTGAACCCATTTCGCTTACATCTCGCGGATAAAAGAAAAGTGTTCAGATACCCTCACCTGTATGGCAAACACATCCTGATCCCGCTTCTAATTTACCTATTTATAAACCTTTACTAAAATTTCAAAAATAAAGATAATTAATAATAAATTTATTGAACTTACACATTTTACGTTTATTGGAACAAATAAAATGTAGCGACATTAATTTTACGGCGTAAGAGAGACAAACCGTACAGAGAGAGAGCGAGAGGGAATGAGAGACTGGAGCTGCTTATGTCGTCGCACTCAGCCCCGTTGCCGGGTCGAGGGGAGTCCAGACCGGAACTTTGCTCCCTACTGGAGATTTGTGGTTCAAACCTCGTCAATACGAGGTTGTGGTTAATGCGAGGTCATATTGACCCCTAAGTTTGAGTGCACATATATTTATGTGCCTGGGCTATTAAAATCTATATATCCGGCGTCTGTCCATTTGTAGGGGCACTCTCACAGGTCCCAGAGCGAACTGGGAACCGTGTCCATACATTCACTCCTGTGATGGCCCTATGGACAGGCACCGACTCGCGCGCTGTATTTATAAGACGGTGGTCTGTGGAAAAGTAAAGGTAAGAAAAGAAAAGAGAAGAGGGGCTCTGACCCAAGAGACTGAAGCACACGTTTGTTCCACTTTTATAGGCAGGAAAACGGAGGTCTAATTTCAGCTGCATTGTTACAAGAATCGCAACTGGTTGCTGTCAAAGGGTACTTTGTGTTATCTAGACTTGAGGAATCCTCGTATTATGTATGATATCCTAATACACTTACTTACTCATTCACTGACGACACTTCCTTACATACTCGGCCAAGGGACTTCTGTCGCCGATGTGCCTTGTTGTCAACAATTCCGGGGTCACCTCATCACAAAAGGCGGCTTAGAGCTTCCTCAGGTGGGTTAGTTTACTCCGCATGGGAGCACTAGGTTGTCTTCCACGTTAGTTCGCAACCCACCGATGGTGGAATAATGCAGCCTAAATGTTTTCAACTTAAAAAAAAATACTGATGTCCTTGAGTAAGAATTCTTGAAAATACTTACGTTACTTACACCGCATAGTTTGGCCAAGACAATTTAAATATGTGTAGTGTTGAGTTTGGTAGTCTAGGGTAAGCGTGTTTAGCTGGTACAAAAATTTGATATGAATAAACAAGCGATATGGTCTCATGAAGATATCCGATTTAATCATTTGAAGAAATGGCATTTCTCCGCTCGTGTCGGTAAAAAGACACAAAGTTTTTACAGAGATAAACGACGAAAAATTAAGCAACGGGTAATATTAAATACTGTTATGTTAGGCGACACCTAATTATTTCTTATCGGCCTGGCCTTATTTGAATTTGTAGAAAATTGTAAGAATCGTGAATAACCTGATACGTATCACTGGAATAACTCTGCCTAGAGCCTACCCCATTATAGAGCTGAGACGTGCTGTTTTTATATGAACGTACTCTTTTTTTTGTTCATTGGTCCTGGGTGGGGTCCAGTGGTGTGTGGGGCTCGCGGCACATCATATTGCCGAATACCCACAAAAACCACCGCGACTGCCATCAGTGCCGCCTTTGGTGAGGTCTCCCAGAACAACAAATAATCATAGCACCTCAAGGGCTAGTCAGCCCCCTAAGGGACCGACACCACCTCCTCTACTTTTAAGGGAGTAACAAAGAGCTCCCACCTCCTCGGTTCAATTGGCTTCGCCCAAGGCATCTGGGTTCACCCCAGGCTACTGCGCCTCGCCGCCACGATAAGGCTTATACCGTGGTGGGGATATGAAAGTAGCCTATGAGGATAGCGAGTAAAATATATTTCAACTCTTCGATATATAAAACGCAGTCTCTGCACGTGGCTACACTATAGCTCTCGTCAAGGAGGCGAGCATGTCACTCAGTGCAGCTGCGACCTGCGCTTATCACTACTTACCGTCTCTACACTGAACTTAAGTATTTTTATTTTGTGGCGTACGTAGACGTGTAGACGTACAAAAACTACAAAATGTAAGATAAAATAGACGTGGAGAGAAATTTTAGAAACATGTTTCCAATATTATCCTGCTCTTTAGTAGTAATTTAAACTGAACTAAATCCAAACGCAATGCCTTGCTGTGCAGCAAGGTGTTAAAACTCATTTCAAGCCCTAAAATTGTTTTTAAAAATTAACGTTTTAGACTATTAATTTAGTGATATGGGTTCCATAAATACGTTTTTCAAAGTAAATATAAACAAAAAAAAACATTACTGAGAGTTTCACTTAAATGGAATTGTCGCCAGATACATAAATGTTCCATACTGGTACAAACACTTTAGACATTGCTTCTCTCTTTCATAGTTAATCTTCTTTACGAATTTTTCCACCATCCGCGTCTCTCCGCCTAGCGACGGAGGCATAGAGCGGATTAGTTTTTAGCTTTTTTATTTATTATTTTTTGTTACTACTATTATTTTCTATGTGATTAATTTATAAGTTTTCTCTGTATTTTCGTATCAGGCACCCTATTAGCTCCAAGCAAGTCATCTGATAATTCTCTGAAAGAAAACGTTTTAAAATGATAATGATGCCAAGTTGTGCATTGACTTTCATTAAACAGTACGTAAGCAATTGAGATTAGTCTGTGCAAAAAAGTCACAAGTGGCTCGTGAGCGTGACCTGCGCTGCTCTATGGGACGTGATCAGTCGTGGATGTCGTCCGGCTGATGATGATAAAGATTCATCATTATCATCATCACATGTATATCGGTACATCTATTTATTATTATTGTTAACAATTTCTAAGAGTAGTAACGTTATAGCTGCCAAAAATGAACTTAAAAATAAGAGCTCGTCAGTATTTTAATCACTTCAATGAACTAATGGATATTACATAGATGACGAGCCGATAGATTCGTAAAACAACAACGACACGAAGCTAGTGGACCACCGCTATCCTACGCTGAGAAAGTGTTGTTGAATAGTTGTATAAACATAAGCTGTACAAATAGAATACAAGTTATTATTAAAAGCAAATAATTCAATGACGGCATGCGATTGCAATTAGAATTTATAAGAAGATGTAGTGCCATGATACATGACACTACATCCTCCTATTCAACGGAATTGGGCCGGCACGACCGGGGAGGTACTTCTCGCTCACATAATATCGCCGTAAAGTGACTTTCCAATGTCGCGTTTCGTGCGGTTTGTGAGTAGCCGGTGGCCCATTGGGGGCGAGGAGCAGGGCGACGCATCGGCATAGTGATTATGTGGATGTTCATTGGCATTGGTAGTCGTAAAAGGGCTCCGATTGCTCGTTTGTCCCCTATTCTATAAAAAAGAAGTAATTAAAAAAAAGCATTTCCATTTTTTATCATAATTGATAGTATTAGTATCTACTTTGACTTCCGGTTGGCGCAGTGGCAACATAGTTCCAAGGATCCTGCACGTTGCGCCAGGGGTCGCGGGTTCGAATCCCGCCCAGGTACATTTCTACAGTAAAGATCCTAAAATTATATATTTTTAATTTGTAAATAAAATATATTTTCGTTATCTAGTACTTTAACACAAGTCCATGCGGTACTTAACACTAGGACAACGTGGCGTGATAAGTCCACAGATGTTATGGTTTGATGTTATCATTAATAGCTAGTTGGGCCGGTAGAGTTAAGAGCATAAAACGATTCAATAAGCAAAAGCCATTGCTATTGTATTATTTGTTTGTAATCATTAATAATAGGAAGTTGTGCCGAAAGAGTCTCCCCGATGAGTTATTAAAACTCGTTATAACTCAGTGAAATAACTTCCAAAGTTGTAATTTCTTTACCAAGGCGATGAGGTTGGTATTTATTATAATTTCGAAGGGGTTAGCGAGAAAGTCCATTAATACTTGTAGTATTGCTGCGTACTGCGTTTGTAGGGGGTTAAGTTACTGAAGAGCCCCAACAAAACCACTTAGCTACACAATTTAAATAATTTCAATTTTCATTGTTTTGCCGACTTCAAGAAGCGTCGTAAGCATAAAGGTATTCCATCCGCGCTTGAGTGTATGAACAAGTGTTTTGTGTAGTAAGTGTGATTTGTTTGAACATATATTCCAAACCATTTTTTTCCGACATTCTTTCGATGAGACACCTAATAATAGTTAAGTTTAGTAAGAGATAGTGCCATGCTGCATTGCATCAGAATTGGCCCGGTATCGGTATTACGATTAGGGAGGTATCTCTCCCTACTACACCGACGTAAAGTGACAGATATGCTGTCGCCTTTTGTGCGGTTTGTGAGTAGCCGGGGGCCCATTGGAGAGGTGGAAAAGGGAGGACCACGGATCTGCATGACAATAATGTGGATGTCTCGGTAGTCACCAAAAGGCTCCTGATACTCGTTTATGCTCTAAAATATATAAAAAGTAAGGTAATTAATTATTAATATAGTTCAAATTGACGTTATAATCAAAGACTTTAAGGTTCCTACCCTCAAAAACAAAATATTTATAGACTGTTAGTCTGTATGTCTATCATTTCTCTCGATTTCTAGCAGGATCAACCTGAGATTAATATTAAATACTGAGGTCCACAATCTGGAGAAGCACAAATAAGTTCTATTAAATCAGAGCAATGAAGAAAAATGATCTCACGACAATAGAAACCAATAGAATAATAATAATAATTTTAAATCATTTTACCTGGTAAAATTCCCAGGGGAAATCTCCAGCAATGTCTAGAAACACTTCTACGGACTCTGCTATGGAGTACCGTTAACATTTAGTTTATGGGTCACGGTGGATTTGTTATTCTAATATCTTTCAAGAAACCTCTACGGTATTCATATAAATGTGTCGCTGCTTAACTTGACCTCTATCAAACAAAAACAATACTAAATATTGACTGAATCAGAATATTAAAATACCGAGTATAAAACGGCCGGCGCAGTATTAGCACAGCTCTGATGATAATTCCAGATAAAGACGGGACACGGGATGGAATCCCGCCCAGGTGGACATATATCTCAATAAGTAAGTAATATTTAATATACTATTGTCTTTATACGTCCGTATGGCACTAGTCCTTACGGCATTAGCACAGGCCTAGACTAACGGGTGTGATAAGTTCACAGATATTATTAATTATATAATATAGATTAATTGTTCATAATTAACGTATAATTAAGGTGAGGTTACTAGGTCCAGAGAACCTTAAGTTAATCAAAGAGACTTCTTATGCTCTTCTGTTTTACTAAATTCTTCTGCTCTTCGGTTTTACTAAATTAAAAAATGTAAAAGCGAGCTAATCTTCTTCATCTCGGGATCGGAAAAAATTGAGAACTCCTCCAACTTCTTCCTGTAAGCTGTCAGGTTTCATCTCACATATGAAAGGCCCAATTTCTCCGCACCAGACGTCATTCAGTTCACCCCCCCTGAACATGCTCCCGCAGAACTCCCCAGTCGTAGCGTTGTCTGGTTGTCCATTTGTCCAAATGTTGTATCCCACTTCGACGGTTGAAATACCTGGAATAGACAACGCATGAGCAATGAGCATGTGCGATTGGACAGTACGAGGAGTTTACGATGCAAAAAAGGAGAACCAAATACAGTATCATTTTACGAGCGATCAAGAGAGCTGAGTTGTAGACAATTTGGGCTCCCGTTACTGTAATGTTAATATACATACCACTTATAAGATTGCAGGTGCAAAATGTTTAAGTATACAGTCTCATTTTGAATGAAATGGAAATTGATTCCTGGCAATTCATTGGTCCATTTGACGGTGGGAGAGGAAAACGTATCAGCATAACGAGCATTGACGGTTTTATGATATCACCAAATGGATTCGACTGCGTGTCTGATCCCAATTTTTTTATTTTTTCCGAATCTTGTAAAAAAATATTAAATAAAACGTTACCGTGGATAGTAGTCCAATCTCCTCTTTCATCCCAATCATGGAAACCTAAATGCGCGATATCTCTCATCAAGTTATTATTCACTTGGAGTATGGAGGTTTTTGGGTTCTTGTTGAATATTTCTTTCAAGACCAATGCCTCTTGCTGGCTGTCGGCAATTGCGAGATGGCCGCCCTCTGCCGCACATGTCATAAATGCTCGAGACCACGTACGGGCTACACGATGGAACTTGTAGCAGCTACCAGTTCGCGGTTCCAGGTTGTATTCTGCAAATATTTCAAGGATATTTTTTTCTATAGTATTTCATATCGCTATGGGATAAACTAGTGAGGATGAGGATGTTTATGGTCGTCAATAGCCACAATAAGGCTTCAACTGCTCTTTTATCCTCTGCACTATAAAAAATATTTACCTCTGTCGACAGTCCCACATCCATTGATGACAACGTCGTTCGTTCGTTTCTTATAACAGACGTAAGGGTAGAGGCTGGTGCAGCTGACGTCTGCGATGCTCCCGTTTCCCATGAGCATGATGCAGTCTTCTTCGTTATTGGCATTGTTCGGCTCCTCAGGTAATCACTCAATTGGCATTTTCCCCAACGGCACACCTGCATAAAGGCTAATGTTTTAATAATAATGTCGTCCTAGTCGAATTTCGGCCTTGGTGACCATCTCCATTGAAACGAGCCAACTATGCAGGCCACAATATAGTGCACAAGTTGGTGCACAGGTACAAGTGCATTCAGTGTTCCCTCATTATCCTATTCCGATGGGACGGCAATCCGACACGATCGGAGAGAAATCAGGCGCAGGACCGCCGGCTTAACGTCCTCCCCGAGGCATGGGGGTGTAACAACGCCAAGGTCCTCCGAAGTGTTGTTAGAAATTTAGAAATCCCAATAACACATTGGTCCTACCCAGGACTCGAACCCAGGTCCTCATGACTGTGGTTGAACAAGCTTACCACTAGATCACGAGGCAGTTATCAGAGACGGAGCTTATTTTTTTTATGTTCTACAGAGTTGTTCTACGTTTGTTACTAGCACGTGTAAAGGACCGATCGAGTGTCATGTTGACTCGCACATCTAAGATTTTGAACCTGCAAGTAACCGAAGGTTACAACATTACATTTGGGCGAGCGCCGGGCGAGTGTACTAATTTTGTTCTATATGAACTATAAAATTTGTGTAACAAATTTATAATTTTTTTTTTCTTATAAGATATTTCGGTAAAAACGATACTTATTTCATTACATAATTTGGATCAGAATTTAGTACTAAATACCCTACTGCAGCGATGGGAAAGACTAACCAGTCAGGCTATAAGTGTACATTTATTTAAGATACATGTAAAATCAGCTTGAAGGGATTGACAAATGTTAACGTATGTTACGATTTGTCTCGACAACGCGAGCGCAGAACTATGCACGATTTTTCGTTTAAAAATGGTAAAGGAGCCATCTACAATCATCAACTTAGCGCGATTACAAAGACGTGCTTTATGAAATCCCGCAATGCGCCATCAGACCCATAAATACCGTCATTGACGACCTCGAGCGAGGACTCCTGCTGTAATGTAATAATGGCACTTCTGACTCCATCTTCCGTCCGTCCGTCCGGGGGTCTTCCACACTGGCCTGGTGGGGCTTGCGAGGATAGCGGGTTTCGAGGCGAACCTCATGATCCGGGTCTGTTCGCGAGGGGCAGCTATCCCCTCGGTGATGGGGCAACCCACTGATGATGGTGGACTACACGCACCTAGGTGCTAAGGCCGTATGGCCTGAAGTAGGGGAATTCGACTGCGGCCTACTGGCCTGAAGGTGTGGTGGGTAGTGTGGTGTGATGATTTCCAATTGTGGTGTGGGTTATGAATGTGAGTGAATAATCCTCGTCCTGATTGCCGGGGCCGAGGACCCTTCTCCGCTTGGTGGAACACGGGATACGAGTTCACGCGGGTACGGCCGCCCGTCGGGTGGTCGCGCGTGTAGCGGAGCCAGGTCCCTCAGGTGCTCTGCTGAGCTTGCAGGCGCTTCCTCTGGGTCGGGAAGGTGAGCGCATACTATGCCGGGGCAGTGTGACTCCATCTTACCTTCGTCCTTACCTTCAACAGAGAAGAAGTCTCCCTTAGAGAAGGTCGCGTGAGTGCCGGTGAACACGCCTCTAGTGGGGGACAACTGCTGCTTGATAAACTTCGACAGGCTCGAATACATTTGGAAATCATTAGGCGATGCGAGAATAGCACCTGGAATACACATAGGAAGCAAGGTGAGCTTTGTATAGTAAAGCAATCAACGCATCTGCTTCACAATCATGCGGATGTGTACGCGTGTCGGAGGTCTGATTGATCACAACCAACACAAATAACAATAGAATTATCATTTATAAAAAGTAAAGGATACTGTGATCAATGTAGGTGGTCAGTAGGCATTTGCCAGATCACTACGACTTGACGCTGATTTCACATGCTGTGACCCCACATTTCCAGTTCTTTGTCACTCACGCTCTTGCGCTCGCAAGTGTCAATTGTCTTTTAGGAAGAAGTAGTGCGATGCTGCATAGGAGGAGGTAGTGCCATGCACGGTACACGGCACTAAAACCTCCTATATATATCCTATATGCTGGCCCTATTCCTATATATATATATATACATATGGTCGACGTGACGGATTGCTTAAACCGTAAGAAACGCTATTTCATTCAGCGCACACATTTAGCGCAGTACGGAACGATGGTGCGCTTGTGCATACTAGGAGCACTTGTAAGCACCCTTTTATGCAATAACACGTGAGTATTTACATGTTATAACTAGTGTTCGTCCAGAGACTGAAATAATAATAAAAAACACACGAATTCGAATACAGGCTCACTTTAGCTCTTAATCATAAGAAGTTTCCACAACAAAAGAAAAAGTGAACAATATATATATAGGAATTGGGCCGGCACGACAGGGGAGCTACCTCCCGCTACTTCATATCGGGGTAAACGGGGTTCGTGTGGTTTGTGAGTAGCCGGTGGCCTATTGGGGAGGATGGCAGGAGGGCAACGCGTCTGCGTAACAATCATGCGAATGTCCATGGCGTCAGTAGTCATCAAAAGGCTCCGATTTCTCGTGTGTCCCCATATTATATTAAAGAAAGTCAGTCCGGCTTAGTTGACACTTGTCAACAAAAGTAAGTAACTTAACATTACGATGGCATTCCAGGACAGAACAGGATTTGGTATGAGATTTACCTTCTAACCTGCAACGCAGACGCGCCTCCCTCCACACCGCCGGTATTCGGTGCAGCTTCATCCATCCATCTATTTCAGAATTGTACGTGTAGTCATATCGGAATTTCTTACAATCTGCAAGAACAACGTAAAAAAAGGTTTACATTACAAAAGATCACAGGCCCTTTTAACACAGTGTGAATGAGATGTTGCGAAATGAACAAGTGGCGGGGTGCCGCTCGATGCAAGTGGCTCGTGGCCGTGGCCTGTCGCGCGTCCAGCAGTGGACGTCGTCCGGCTGAAAAGTACAAAAGTTTTATCAAAACTCCTTGCACTTTCATGGAATTATTGACCGGCCATTGTCGGTTACATTTGTTGGTAACTTGGCCACCATCATTGCCCTCCTTTTCTGAAACATCCATGATCTGGCGCGAGCGCCAGATCATGGATGTTTCAGAAAATAATATATATTATATATGTATAGCTATAATGTATAGCTATAGTAAAAAACTTAAATCTATTTTTTTTTTAATTAAATATATTTCCGATGCCTATAACATAAGTCTTTGTGGTACTGATTACTGGGCTAGGCTAATGCGATCTAATGAGTCCACAGATATTATTACGATTATTATTGTACAAGAATAATAAATGAGAGAAAATTTAAAGAGGTCTATAGCCAAGCTAAAGTTGCTAAGGGCTGCTAATGTAGATGAGAGAATTATTGGCTAAGTTTTCAAACTTTATTTAGTTTCACCTGTCCCGATGTGTCTGTATTCAAATCTTGGAATTCAAATTCTATTCAAGTCCCATTACCGATTGAGCCTTAATTGTTAGCATAACCTGCGTGCATACGCAGGCTCAAACAGAAATAAGACAACAACGCGATGCGGTATTACGATAAGCAGCTAATTTGATGATTGAGCCGGAAACGGCACAACCCTATCGACTTAGGACTCTTTTGACATGCCTCGGTTCTTTGTATTTTTTTTTTTATAATTAATTCGTAGCATGAGAAATATTTCATAAAATATTCAGTGATTTTTATTAGAGGCCAATGTCGACAACGTTCGAAGCCTACAAAAATATAAACAAAATAAATTACGGCCGAGGAGGCCGGTAAGGGATGATGATATTTTTTTAATGTATGATAATATTGTAATTTAAAAAAGAAAATAAAACAAATAAGATAATTTTTATAGTTGTATCCATGAATTTATTTTAACTTCAGTGCTCAAACTGTTCAATATTTCACGTCATGCCACTATACTAGTGGCGTACTTTGACGCTTAAAAAGTAGTACAAAAGACACCATATGTCAGAAATGACATTTACTAACAGGGTTGACGGAAAGAATTGTCAAGATATTAAATAAACTTTAATAGGAGCTCTCGTGTTTTAGTTTGTTAAACTAAATTATTTATTTACTTTAACTTTAACTAGCAGTTAATTAAGTCAGTGTTCCGAGGAATCATTCGGCTTAATACCAGCAGCGTTCCATCTGCAGACATCCCGGCAGAACTCTACATGCCACACCACCATGCAGTCCGTCCAGTGCGGTTAAAACACCACTTCTTACCGCGTGCAACCGTACTGTGGAACCAGCTGCCTCCCTCGACATATCCGATCCGATACGACTTAGGGGTATTCAATCAAAGACTATACATATTCCTTAAAGTCCGGCAACACGTCTGCAAGTCGTCTGGTCATGGACAGCTAGTTGTCAATAATTTCGGCAACTAAATAAGGTTTTATTTTGATATATTTTGTACATGATCTACGTTTTCATAATCATCAAAACGTTTTAGCATATGTTATATAACCCATGTTCAACTCTGGTAATATAAGATTATATTGATGAAAGAATTTTGCCTATTCCCAAGGTCCGGTATTTTAGGAGCCTTTCTATGCAAACAAACAAACAAGCCATCAAATGTTTCCTCTTTGTAATATTAATTATAAGTTTATATGAAATCTGTGTTACGTTTTTATGCATTTACGGTACAATAGTACTACACCGACGTAAAGTGACAAGACCACACCTGAAATGGACCGTTTCTAAAAATATACGTTTTTATGTCCCACGTCTGTACGGATATAATAAAACTCGAACGTGTCGAGGCGTATTTGAAAAAAATGTTATAGCCACATTCGAGTTGACTATAAATGACGACGCTATGACCAGTAGCACAGGAGAGACATTCTATGTGTGGAGTAAACTAAACTTTGTATAATGGTGTATATCATTTAATAATTTTGTAAATTATAACAAATGCTCGAAACGTAACACTAAGATATAAAATATTGGTATGAGGACATACCTAATGCCAAATATTTAATATTTTATTCAAAATAAATTATATTCTAATATTAAATTTTCTTATCGAAAATAAAAAACACTAAGAGCCGACGAATGAAATCAGTGAGCGCATACGCATCAAACGAATGAAAAATCATCCCCTGTTTTCTAACAATTAGGGATAGAATTTTTGTTCAAAATTTTTTGAGCTTCTTCATTGGAATATTTTTTAAGACAATATTTATATAATATGGTCTCTTTGTAAAAAGTTTTACGCGGTTTCACATAACAATATTACACGTATCTAATTGACAACCTTCTCCGTTTATATTTAAATCTCTGTACATATATTGTATACATAAATAAATATTATTGGCACCCTAACCGTGAGTAGTATGTAGGCCAAGCAAATTATTTATTCATCCTTTAACGTTATATCAATTACACACTCACGAATATCGGTGATTAAAGTAATATTCATAGCCTCAACAACAACAAACGAGATAGCAATATTATGACTCCAGTTACAATTAATAAATCATTTGGACGCAACACATAAATATGTTTTAAGGTAACTCGTAGGTCATAGAGAAAAAACTCTAGTAGTTACTCTATTGACGAATATAACGATCGATCGGACGATGAGTCGATGCTATTTAATTTGATGGTTTTGAAGTTAGATTTTATTTCGTTTGTTATATTCATTTTAAGTAAAAACGAACTTACCGGAAAATAAAAAGAAAGCCAGAAGTAAGTAATTTAAAAGCCACATGGCGCGGAATACACATATCTCCCACACAGCGGCATTCACTATATTGAAGTTGATCTTAAGGAAAACCCTACAGATACATGTTATGAACGAGTTCTATTTTTATGACAAGGAAAAATTTGAAAGAAATAAAATATGCTGATGATTATTGCAACAAAGAGTAGTTAGTGTCTTTTTGTTTTTGTTTCTTCTTCTTTTTTTTCTGGAGGTACCTGTGACTGGTTGGCGTCGCTTGTCCAGCCTCAACAGTTCGACTGACTAGCGACTAGGGAGACGATAGGGGGACAGACCCCCTCTTTTCCCGCAGATGGGAAGAGATGTACCGGGTTGGTTGTGGGTGTACCGTATAGTAAATATTTTTGGGACCGAAAAGGGGGAAGCGGCCACCTCCCCACTCTAGTGGGATGGCGCGCGCACGATGCCGTTAAAATTGCGGTGTCGTGGATAAAGATAATTGAGCTCGTTTAGTGTTTGGCTTATCTAAGGAGGCCGGCCTCCTCACAAAGGGATTTGATTAGCGCTACAAATTAACAAAAATCCGTATTCATGACTTATTTATTATTATTAGAGCTCTCTAATATCGCGTCATTTTATCTCTATAAATCTAAGCTCTCAACTAAAGGATTCGAACCTGGGCTCGTATCCAGCCGACCCAAGGGGACCTGATGTGTGGCGGGCTCAGGTCGTGAAACGATAGCTACTACCGATTAAAAACTGCTATCCGTTAGTTGGCCCTAATGGCATTTTACTGCGGGAGCGTGTCTTGGTGTTTCTTTGTTTGTGTTCTCGGACGGACTCAGCTACTGCAATCGCGATCGCGTCGTCGTCGCCGTGCAATAAGTGCTTCGGCCGACGGTAACGGGAGTAGGTTAATAACGTCGGATCGTATTCCAACGTTATTAACCGACTCCACGCACGGTCAAAGAACTATTGAGTCAGCTCTTTGAAGTGTCCTTTAATCGAAGTCAATTGAAAGTCACAATGTAGGTCGATGTTTCGGAAGTACCACGGGCATCCAGTTACTAGTAGGTATCTCGATACAGTAGAGCAGGACATGCCTCCCAATATTTCCACGTCTATGCGAGGGGTGGTTTAGTGAGAAGAATATGGACTTTCTCTTCTCCGCATTGACCTCTATTCTCCACTTTAAGAAACATTAACCGAGTTCGGTGAAGACCTTCTGGAGTAGTTCCGCTCCGTAGTTGGGGAGGTATCTAATGTACAGTGCGGTATCATCCGCGAACATCGCCAGCTGGACGCAGGGGTGTCACGGTATGTCGCTAGTGTACAGATTCAAGAGGGTGGGAGAGAGAACCGATCCTTGCGGAAAACCGGCTCTGAGGGAACGAGGGGACGAAAGGGTGCCCTCCACTCTGTCGCGGAATTGCCTGTTTGGTAGGTAGCTGTTTACGATCAGTACCAGCCTGTCAGGCTTTTTATTTTTGTAGATGATAAAACATTTATGTTCTAAATTAATCCAATGATATTTTTTCGGTCTTGAACTTGTGCTGTGGGAGCGAACAGAAATAAAGTACAGTTTCATCGGACTGCCATGAGTGCACGTTGGACGACGAGACTACGTTTAGGGTAGAAAAATCGTCCAACCCCCCCATTCTCTCGCAGATGCATCCCATGGTATGTGTGCTGTGATTATTTGGTGACAAATAATGCATATGCGTAAGGAGGTACCCCCGAAACATAGTAATGAGCGAGAGGTTCTGCTGCAGTGCAATCTCCTATTACTTCATGTGCTTGAGGCCTGACATATTCGTGAATAGGTGTATAACTATAATCAATTAACATTTCTTGTAATTTTATTAAATACATTTAATTGTCTTCTTTACTATATTATAAAACAACTTTATTTTATGGAAAATTAAACATTTATTACACCTTAGTTTTAATTGTGCACAAATAAAGTAATTTGTATATTGTATCATCTAGAATAAACTTATTATATGATTACTATGGACAGATTTTATTTAGAAGCGATTATTAAAAAATATCAACAATAGTTGCAATATAAAGTTTATTTTTAAAATGAAAAAATCAGTGGTTGTCGACAAGGCTATCGGGGGATTTTTCGCACATGTATGGACCGACTTCATGGCACCATACGTCATCTAGATTGCCATTCCTAAACATTCCACCACAAAATTCGCCAACCGTAGAATTATCTGGTTGTCCCCCAGAAAATTTGCTAAATCCAGCCTCTTCGAGAGTTTGTCCTGAAAGTATAATGCAATTTCATCAAATTAATCGTTAGCAAATGTAGTTTATATTCAAATCTTCGTAATTAATTATACTCATATAATCGTATAGCCTAATATTGCCCCGACAATATATTTATATTGGTGTTATATATGGAATATATATAACGCCATTGAAATATAGTTATACAGGTGTTATATTACGGTCGAAATTCGAGCACAAAATGTGGATATTTTGATGTGATGTTGAGGTGCGATATCGTCGTTTAAAAACAACTTTTCGAATACTTTCCTAAACAGTTCTATAGCTCTACACAAGATTCCGCCAATTTAAATGTCCTCCTACAATCTCAAAAAAATGAGCAAATTTCACTGTTTGCTCAGCTGTCACTGACGGCTAAAGTAAAAATGAACAGTACATGTCGGTTTGCAAATTATTATATATCAACTTGATGTTATTGATTTAATGAGACGTCATCGCTTACCATGAATAGTACGCCAGTCCGACCTTTCGCCCCAGTCATGGAAACCAATGTGCATAATGTCTCTCATTATACCTTCGTGCACTTGAACAATTTTATTCGCAGGATTCTTATCAAAGAGCTCTTTCATAAATTTGGCTTCCTCTTCACTGTTTGGTATTGCTAAATAACCCCCCTCGGCTGCACACGACATGTACGCTCTCGGCCATGTGCGCGTGTTGCGGTGGAACTTGTAACAATTTCCGGTTTTTGGATTCAAGACATATTCTGCAAAAAAATTAACAGTGAGAATATTGATGATCTTAATGTATTTGAAAAGTTATTCATAATAACCTTTAATACAGTTAGTTAGGTCAACTTCTTACAACACTCCTGTGGCGCAGAATACTAGGAGGGCCGGCGCCAAATAAATTGAGATAATGGCGTGGGGTAAGAGGAAGAACACGTTATTAATTCTGGAAGGAATATAATTTCCATTAGGATAAAAAGTTCTACCCACCACTGTCAGTTGTTCCACATGCAGTAACTGGATCTTTGGTGTGTTTCTTGAAGCATACATATGGCAACACGTCAGTGCAGGCAACATCAGCAATTGTACCATTTCCAACAAAAGCGATACACTGTTCGTTGTTGTTCAAATTATTTGGCTCTTCGGGCATCCATTCTACAGGCATTGAACTTAGAGGTACACCTGTGAAGATATGTAACATATTTATATCTTTGGCTTGATTTAGTATGTTGTTGGTTAGATTTAATGAGTGGTTCATTAAGTAAATACAAATATGTATTAAAAATGTAAAAGCACCTATTTTACATCCACCTAAATTTATGCAAAAACCAATAAACGTAATAAAGAAATAACTATGTTTTGTGGTATTATTATTTCATATGCCTGTAATTCAAAGAATCGGTTCCAACAGCCTTTACCCAATTTCATCGCCCAATTTGAAGGGGGGCGGGGGGGCTACACATCGGTATAGTAATTATGTGGATATTCATGGGCGTTGGTAGTCGTACAAAGGCTCCGATTGCTTGGATTCAATAAAAAAACCTCTCAAAACCGCACAGGATAGGCGGCATCTACATATATGTAATAGGTGTGACATCGACTATGCTCGTTAAGATCGGCTGCTGTGGTGACTTTTAATGTTTCTCTTAACGGTCGTGTGTAAGGCGACTTGGTCATCTTAGATGATTTTGTACTAAACGCCAGATAGCCAGCGTACCAGACTCTTTATAGCTGCATTAGACTCGTGACAGCCAGAAATAAGGCGATGATATTATCACTTGAAAATGGAAATCTTAAAAGATTACCTTCAACGGAAAAGAAATCTCCATCTGAAAAGGTGGCATGAACACCAGTAAATATGCCACAAAAAACCACGCGCTTCGCCCGAGTGAAGGTCTTTAAAGCGCGGGTCATGCGAGTATCTATTGGCGAAGCTAGAACGGCACCTATTGAAAAAAAGTGAAAAAATTGGTTAAATAATAATGCCACACCTTGAGAACGCTAACAATTTATGTTGTATAATTAAAATTGTTGTGTCAAATTTAGCGTCGTATAAATTTATTGCTATGCTGTATCCGTAAGTTGTAAAAACCAAAACACATAAATTTAAAACTTGTTTGCAATATAGTGCAAGAATTTGACGAAACGCAAAAGTAATGCGCAAACTTAAAAGTTACACAGCTCTATGGATCAAGTTACACAGCTCTATGGATCAAGTAACACAGCTCTATGGATCAAGTTACACAGCTCTATGGATCAAGTTACACGGCTCTATGGATCAAGTTACACAGCTCTATGGATCAAGTTACACAGCTCTATGGATCAAGTTACACAGCTCTATGGATCAAGTTACACAGCTCTATGGATCAAGGATGGATCGTAACATTTAGGACAACTGATGATCAACTTACCTTCGAGATGACATCGTAGTTGTGCATCATGCCAGATGGCTGGAATGTTATGAAGTTTGAACCATCCGTCTACGTCTTCATAATATTCATAGTCTGAGCGAAAACTCTTACTCGCTGTAAATAAATTTTAATTAATAAATATTTACTTAAATGATTGCATGCCTTTTTCAACTCGTATATTTCATTTGGAATTCTTTAATCACAAAAAAGTGCCTCCTCACTGTCAAAGTGATAAAGTGACGGCAATGTTAAAGAGATTAGTATGGTTTGTGAGTAGCCGGTGGCGCATTGATGTGTGTGGAGTGAAGGGGGCATAAACCTGCATAACCATTAACTAACATTGGTAGTCGTCAACTCTTGTTTGCCCTATAGCAAAGACTCATCACTTACTGTTATCACGGAACATAGTTTTTTTATAGAATAGGGGCAAACGAGCAATCACCTTTTTACGAGTATCGACGCCCATGAACATTCACATAATTGCTATGCCGATGCGTTGCCCTCCTTCCCCCGCAATGGGCCACTGGCTACTCAAAAACCGCACGAAACGCGACACTGAAGATATCATTTTACGGCGGTATTATGTGAGCGAGTGGTACCTCCCCAGTCGCGCCGGCCCAATTCCGTTGCATATGCAGCATGGCACTATCTCTTCCTAAAATGTGCTTGTATACCACTTGTTTACCTGTAGGCGTATATAAATGCATTCGCTCATCTTCCAGTGATGAGTAGGACTCTAGACATATTGTAGTGTCGAATACCCACCGAAAGCAACGCGAGTGCCATCAGTGCTGCATTTGGTGAGGTGCCCCAGAACAAGAAATCATCAGAGCACCTCGATGGCTAGTCAATTTCCTAAGGTAACGACACCTTTACCACAGAATCCTTTCCCTACACCACGGGACAACTCCACCAATTTTGGGGCAGCGCAATGGGATGAGGGTCCCAAACTCGCCCCTTACCCCGTGCGAAAAAATGCCACCTCCTGCTCTGTAGTCTTGTTATAAGAGGGGTACAAAGAGCAGCCCATCAGGGTTCCCACCAGGTTACTCAGCTCCACCGCCACGATAACGCTTGGAGAGCGGGGTACTTGTGTACCACTCCACCAATACATCACGAAAAAATTTTACCAAGATCGAAAATTTATATTAACATTTACACTTTTTAAACAGACGAAATAGTTCTAAATAATTTCACGTACATGCGATGATGGTGTTTTTTTAACTTTACTAATAGCTTGCAAGTTGAAATCACTTAGTACTAAACACATAAAACAATTTAATGATAACTTACCGGTCAGCACCACTAACCCAAGTAGAAAAGTCGGTAGCAACATCCACATGGCGACAGACTGTAATGGTTTTAGGAGTGTGTCGAGGCTTTATATATCTAAAGCTGGTCGAGGTTCGTGTTTTATTTTAATCTATCACAATACAATAACATGTTTTTATCCTTTTTGATAGTACTAGCAATGCAACAAGATTTGCTTGCAAAATTGTTGCATTGCTAGTATTATCAAAAAGGTTTAGTTAGGTTAACAAGATTTGCTAAAAAGGTTAGTTAGGTTAACAAGATTTGATTTGCTTGCAAAATTGTTGCATTGCTAGTATTATCAAAAAGGTTTAGTTAGGTTAACAAGATTTGCTTGCAAAATTGTTAAGAAATATATAAAAGGGAATAGCAGAAACAATGAAATGCGTAGAATCAAAGAAGAAATTGTAGTACTTGATGTGAAAACAACTGAAGTATCCTATAAACCTAGACGGGTCATAAGTTCCATCACATGTTTATAGTGGAAAAAGTTAACCCGTGTTTGTTTCTAAAATAACTATTTATATATTAAAATGTGCCTTGTGTTAAATGAGAGAATATTCAAAATGAACCCTACGACTTTGATTACAGGCCTTCAATCTGTGTGGCTAGTCGTCTACGGCAGCACACACGAGGTTAATATCAATATAAATCGGCGGCTGCGTTAATTAGGGATGCCTTGAGTGACTACAAATTAGTACCTCTCTAGAAGAAAATAAATTTTCTAGATAATACTAATAATAATAATAATAATAATAATAATAAAATAAATAATAATAATGATAGTTGTAATAAATTATTATTATTATTATTATTATAGTACTTGACGTAAGCCCGTGCTTGTAGTATAATTCGTACCTCTCTAGAAGAGAATAAATATATTTTCTAATAATAATAATATCTGTAGAAATATCACACCGCGTTAGCCTAGTCCTGTGGTAAGCACCGTAAGTGTTGCAGGCACTAGATAACGGAAATATATAATATAATACAAATATGAGTATCCATGATCTAGGCGGGATTCGAACCCGCAACTTCTGGCGTAACACGCGGACAGCTTGGTTCGGTCGGTAACGTGCCGGTTAGCCGCGCATTATTGCATAGGGTGCTGGTAAAATTCACACCTTCATAGCTTTTACCACTGCCGACATCCTAACAGATGAAGAGTGACCGCTTCTTTTTCCAAACTTGAATTATTTGATGGGACAATAAATTATTCTGAAAAGACTCAAAATTTACAGCATCTCGGAAGTGTAAGTTTACATGTTACTACAACGATGTAGCACGATAACCGAGTCACGGCCATCTTTAAGCATTTCGCCATATTTAATTGTTAAAATACCAAAAACAGGTATTCTTATTTAGCGTAATAATTAATCATAAGCGAGTCTAAATTCAAATTAAGAAACATTTTCGAGGCAAGAATTCTTAATTGACAAAACTTGTCACAGAACTTTGACAGGCAGCTCCAGCCAAAATTACTGTATCCCGTAACTGGAAATTTGGTGATATTTCATGATCTAAGTAAGGATTTTAATAAACTCAACTCCTAAAGGGTTAACTAGTGGGGTGAAATTTGTATAGGATTTGACATGTCATAGGCCTTTGACCACGTACATTTTGATAAATTGTTATTAAATGCTAACAATATGGTATTCGAGATAAGGCAAATAATTGGCTTAAAAGTTACCATTCAAACCGCACACGATATGTTGAAATTATACGTATTCTTGTTAACCAGGAAGTTACATCTCAGAGATCTGAGCGTCAATATAACATAAGGGGTGTTCCACAAGGAAGTGTTTTAGGTCCTCTTTTTTCTCATTATATATTTGGATTTCTTCAAATATGAAGGAGCAAACTCAAAGAAATTCCATATGCAATAACGCGTGGCTAAATGCCACGTTACCAACTGAGCCAAGCTGTCCGCGCCGCCACTCTGTGTAAAAGGAGTAGGTCGGATTATTCGCCAATCTTTAAGTGTTTAAGTTGTTAAGTTCGATAGAAAGCCAGACGCTGGTAACATGGGATGCCTTGGGATATCCCACCACATGTGTATGCCAGATGTCGAGTGAACGATTTCTGAATGCTCTCAAGTCACAGCGAATGCACCACGTAAGGGCGCAGGAGGTGCCAGGTAAAGGAGGCATATTACAGCTGACTGCTGAGAAAAATTAGCGTGTTAGAAAGTAAAATTTTTAATAATACCCGTGGACTTATCAAACCGCGTTAGCCTAGTCCTGAGTTAAGTACTGTAAGGACTTGTTACAGGAACGACCTCTCCGAAAGCCATTTTGAGCATCATTTAAATTCGCTTTAATGTGATATGTTACCAAGGAGCATACCAAGGACTCAAAAATAGGGACCACGCGAGATCTCTTCTAGATTGTGGGAAATATACTTAGAACCAGAGAATGATCAAAATATTATACTAGGGAGGATCTAGAAGTTCGTGGCCTAACCTACATGGAGCTATGACATCCTTTTAAATCTACCGTCACTCGTTAGTATGTGTCATATTGATTTATTGTGCGCAGTTTCATTCCGATACTGCACAATATAAATTTTCTGTGATTATTTGTTTGAAGCAATCTGATGCAATTTTCAATAATGGAAAAAATTGAACACCGTGCAGTCATTAAGTACCTCAATAAAAAAGGCCTATTACCAGAAGACATCCATCAAGATATGTTGAGCACTTTGGGGGAGTCTGCTCCATCGTATTCCAGTGTCAAGAAGTGGGCTGCTGAGTTTAAGCGCGTTCGTGAGAGCATTAATGATGATCCTAGGAGTGGAAGGCCTACATCCTCTACCACGAAAGAAAACATCGATAAAATTTGTGATCTCGTACTGGGTGACCGACGTTTGACAATTGGTAAGATAGCTGAGATAACAAACATTAGTTATGGCCTAGTGCAATACATAATAGCGGAAGAGTTGGGGTTCCATAAGGTTTCTGCTCGCTGGGTCCCGAGGTTGCTTTCAGCTGAACAAAAACGAGTTCGATACACAATTTCGCGAGACTGTTTGGAACTTTTTGAGACTGATCCCGAGGATTTTTGTCTAGATTTGTTACCATGTATGAAAGCTGTGTTCACCATTATACTCCTGAATCAAAGCAACAATCCAAACAGTGGAAAAGATCAGACTCTCCTACACCAAAAAAGGCTAAGGTCGTCTTGTCGACTAACAAAGTCATGGCTTCTATTTTTTGGAATGCGAAGGGCATTATTTTTGTAGATTGTTTACCGGAAGGTCAAACTATAAATTCTAATTATTATTGTGACCTTTTACGAAGACTCCGGGAAAAAATAAAAGAAAAAAGGCCGGGAATGTTGCGTAAGAAAGTTTTGTTTCATCAAGACTTCACTTTCACAAGATCACTTGGACTCTTGTATCTACTATGTACAATGTTTAAATGTTTTTTTGCAAATAAAACAAAAAATAAAAAGAGTGTTGTTTCTTTAAACCATGTGATAAAAGCCACAAGGCGAGATAATGGACCTGGCAGGACAAAGCTACATCGTCTTCGAGAAAGCTACTCTAATAACTTTGATCATTTAATATCTAATAATAATAAAGTAGCAGTATGACTCGAAAACTACGGCTGAAATAAATAAAAAAGACTTGTTGGTTGCTGGTTAATCATTACCAGCTACAGATGCCAGACTTCCGCTAGACTAATTATGGGTGCACTTAAATCCAGCTTCACAAAAAAGTTTTGTGAAAGTGATGTCTGCCCTAGAGAAAGTTAAATATTTATAGAATACTATATACGAAGTTTCCCTTCCACGTGAAACCACGGGTTAGGTTAATTATATAAGTGTTCAGGTCGTATGCCACCTGCATATAATATTATGTGTGAATTAGGTATGTTATTGATTACATGTAAGTAATGTTTGCGCTGTTGTTATGCAAATTTCCTTAAAGATTAAATTCCAAAAATAAATATTACTTAATAAACAACTGCTGTTATTGACTAGTTAAACACATCATCATCAAATTTTATCAGTCAGATATGGGCATCATGGCTAATGCAATAACTATGATGAGTGGAGTTTCTAGAGACTACGTATAACGATTGAATCAGTTAAAACAGTTTTATTGCAAAGCTTTGGATAAGTTGCTCTTTTTCGTGGTGGTGGTGTGGGAAAACGTGTTCGCGCCATCGCCAACCTAGGTCTCGGCACATTATAGTGGCGAATAACCACTAATACCACCGCAAGTAACACAGTTGTCGCCACTGGTAACATATTCTGAAACAACAGATTATCAGGGCATCTCGACGGCTGGTCAGTCTCCTAAGGAAACAAGCTTCAACCTCCCGCTCCCCTCTTCTTACAATAAAGATAGAAATTTTAGCCCCCTCGATTCAATTGACTTCAACAAACTCTTCCGACTCGTGTTCTAGTGGGAACCAAATTTAGCCACAGATATGTGGTCCCTGGTTCGAATTCCGAACTAGACCAAGCAGAAAGAGTTATTAGATTTTTTATAGGTCTAATAACAGTCACTGCTAGTAATCTCCACAGAAACTGTGGGGGGTTACGGGCATCGAGGCGAACCTCATAACCCGGCTTGGGTCGCAAGGGTCGGCTATCCCCTCGGTAACGGGGCTGCAATAATTGCGGGTTGCCATCCTGGCCTTTGGCTCAGGGATATGTAGGCCCATTTAGGGCCTGTGTGTTATGTGGTGTGTTGTCACTGTGGTGAGTAGCGATTGGGTGTGACATGCGTGCGCATGTGTGATCCTCGTCCGGATCGCAGGACACGCAGTACCTAGTCCGCTTGGTGGATCACGGGGGGGATTTCACGCGGATACGGTCTACCGTCAGGTGGTTGCGAGTGCAGCGGGGCCACGTCACGTAGATGAGTATGCGGTCCATTGTCTGCCCTATTGAACATAGCGTTCGACAATCGAACCACAAACTCATCCAGCGACTCTAGCCGCAAGTCACGCGCGATCACATCATTGCGGACGTAGCGACCGGCACCCGTGATGACCCGTAGGGATATATTTTGCTGGGCTTGTAGGTGCTTCCGCTGGGCCTGGGAGATTTGCGCGTCCCATGTGGGGGCGGCGTAAGTGAGGCGTGGCCGGATATATGTCTTGTAAATCCCCAGCTTCGTCCGTGTAGGAAGTCCGGACGCTAGTACCGGCCACAGCAAAGTGCGGGCTGTTCTCGCTTCTTTGACCGCTCGGTCCACCTGCGAGCCCATCCGCAGCGCGCCGTCGATACTGCACCCGAGATACACGACTGGGGATTCCCAAGACACATCCTGGCCTCGGAACTTTAACCGCCCCAGCATGGAGCGCCTCCTGCTGACATATAGCGCCGTCGTCTTATCCACGTTGACGGACATGCGCCACCTGTCGAGCCACTCCGGCAATCGGTCCAACATGTGCCGCATGCGCCCAGTTGCGAGCTCTGGCTTTCGGGACGTGGTTACGTAAGCGCTGTCGTCGGCGAACAGCGCGAGCATGACATCTACC
>JAFELO010001315.1:77079-107410 GCA_017140195.1 Eumaeus atala | reverse complement strand
TTACACCATGATCGACATGACCACGGCACCTCCGGAGCACATTTCATGTTTCAGGTACAGTACTTGCGGCTGTGCGTTGTCCGTCCGTCAGCTGATCCGTCACTCAGTAACGGAACAGTTTTGTATAGGATATAAACAATATGTTCATAGCGCACAAATGCGTATGCGCAGATATGTGTATTCTTAAATCGCTTATGGGTCAGGCAGAGAGAACCGAGTGCCGTCAGTCGTTCCCCGCCCCGCGGTCTAGTACCAAGGCATCTTCAACCGGTGGACCAAAAGTGTTAATGACATTTTTCAATTTCTAACAATTGTCCGATGTCGGGAAGAAGAACACACGGAATAGGTTACATGGGCTATACTTTACTCCCATTCCACATAAAAAATAAAGTTTAGGTACGAAAGTAATTATTACCTATAAGTGTTGAAATTTATTGTGCTTTCTTAATTTTAATGGACGTTAAAACCAAACTTAAAATCTCTTTGATCACTACAAGCCTGTAAAAATCGTAGATTCTATCGACTATGCTAATCATAACCTTTGCACAGATATGCATTTTAGCGCCGTTTCGTAAATAATCAGATGGCTGCCATTGCCTTGGCGTGCCAGCTCATTATCGACTGGCACGACACAAGTTGCCAGCAGAGATTATTCACGTGACTGTTTCAAAATCGCAATGTCTCTGTAGCACGTAGCCGTAACTTGAACTAAAATGTGAAATGTTTGGGAGATTTTGATTTATGAGGTGGATTTCCAGAGATCTCGTGCACGTAGAGAGGAAAATCTACAACATCTGGTTCACGAATGTGCTATGCCACAGCACATATATACACAAAATGATAAATAGCTTATTGCAGCTATTTGTCATTTTGTGTATATATATGCTGTGGCATAGAATTTATTTTTATTAAGGATTTTCTTAACTTAGCTCAATTATAAACATACCGCAGTTTGTATATATTACTTTTTCTTTCGTACATATATAAATCGAAGTGTCCAAAAGCTGTCCGTCTCCATGTTATCGATTTTCACAAAATGTTGTCAAAAGGATTTTTATGCGATTTACAACCATGGGCAATAGCTACTCTCTCGATGACTCCGAAGGTTTCAGTGTATAATTGTTCCAGTTATTAACAAGCGAAACCGGGGCAGATCGCTAGTTGCAAGTTAAATAGTCTATCATCTATCTTAGAGACAGACTGGCGTAGTTGTATCGTAAGCGAACTTGCACGTAACAATAGCTCGCGGGTTCGAATCCCGCTCAGGTCACTGATATTTATCTGGTTGTTATATGTATTTATATAATCCATCTACCTTATCTTTGTCCGCCTCGTAGTCTGTTCAACAACAGGTAAGCATGTTCAACAACAGTCGAGAGATCCTCGGTTCGAGTTTCAGGTCGGACCAAAGTGTTATTGGGATTTTTCACATTCTAACATCAGTCCGAAATCGGGAAGTTGGCGGTGTTACACGCCCGTGCCTCAGGAAGCACGTTAAGTGATCAATCTTGCGCTTGATTTCTCGTGTCGGACTGTGGAAGGAGAATGAGCGAACAGGGAGTGCACTTGGGCCTATCGCTATACGCATGACATATGACGACATTATTATTATTATTTCTAAAATAAACACTTTTTGACAATTTTTCTTCGAGGTACCGACGAAACCCTAAGGCTGTACTGGTATAGGTTTACTTGACGATAATCCGTCTGCGGTTTCTAAGTCGGACTTGCGGTTTATAATACGCTATTGTATTACTGCGATAAAAGTAGGTCTAAGCTCTTGCATCTAATGGAGTAACCACTCCGCAACTAGTCAAGATTTTACGTCACAAAAAGTACTTAGTCTTATCGTAAATATTATTATAAAGTAAAACAATATAAAATATTAGTTTAAGGATTTTATCGCGGTTCATTTAATTGTTTAACTAGCCCGACGTTTCAGAAGCTCTACAGCAGCCATGGTCACGGATGGACTGTTCGTCATGAGAAGTAGTTTTATTGTAATGTGTAACATTCGCGTAAACTTAAAACATCGATATAAAACAATATGTTTTTATTCTGCACAAATTATGCATAACATTTATTAATATTACAGTGTATTAGATTAATATATACAAATGAAATACCATCAGAATGAGCTTATTCGCAGTTTATCGGTAGAATCACGCACTCTTTCAATTGGTAATTCTGTCTGTATGTATATATGAGTTGTTTGAGGCACTTCATATAATATAAAGGCGTTTAGAGCAAGCCATACTCTCTAGGACTGAGCACAAATCTTAATCCAGAGGATCGGGATTGTATGACGGTCAGTCCTTAGCTTTGATGAGGTCTGGAACGTTTGTTTCTAGGAGATAACAAGATCGCGTGGATAGAGCAATATGACGTGATATTGTCTCACGTGAAAATAGAAAGAGAGATAGAGATAGAAAGTTACGTTTTGAATGTCACTGTAGGGGCAAGGGAGAGTCGTTATTAACAATTACGTTGCCATACTAAACAATAATGATAACATCTGTGGGCTTACTTGTACATATAATACAGATATAAATATCCACGGCGGGTTTCGAACCGGGATCCCTTGCGCAATACGCGAATTAACCGCCACATTACCAACTGAGCCAGCCGGTCGTATAACTAAAAACTAAAGAAGTTTCACTTCAGTCGTGTGGTATAATTTCATACTGTGGGTCTAAAATTTTCTCTCTATTTAAAACTTATATTGATGATGATGTCAAAAATCCAAGCTCAGCCTGCGATTAGGATAACGGCTTACATCACCTGGCGCTGATCATATAAATGTGAAAGTTTGTTGACTTGTTGGTGACGCAATCAACGGCTCTACTGATTTGGAGGAAACTTCTCACAAAAACCGTGATAAGGGTGTAGATTACGTGCCGTTATTATTTGGTAATATTTATGTATACGAGGCAGGTACTTAATTAGGAAGTAGTTAAGTGCTGTATTGTAGCTGAATTGGGCCGGCGCGACCGGCGTGTACTTGTTGCGTATCTGTCAAGATATTTACACAGTCTGTACTGTGATGACAGCTATGACAGCTGATGCCCGTGTTAGACTCATACAATATCCAGGACGGCGCCGAAGGCCATGAGCTGAGGACAGCTCGGGTGTGTGCTTCAGAGATGTTTTAAAGCTTGCCATCGTACACGTATTACTCCTCACCTAGAGTCTATCTTCCAGGATGCTCACTCTGCCCTCCACATGTCACCCTGACGTAACGCATTAACACATATAAGTATATAACAGTATCCTCACTCACCGCTCCGCCGCAAAGTGACAGTTAGCTGGACGAGGGAAGAACGGAAGGACGCAGCATAATATTTATTCGGATGTCTATGGGTGTCGGTGGTTATCAGAACCTCGAAGACCAAAGTCTCAATACATCTAGTAAGAGTAAGCAATGCAGCCGAATTCAAAATGCTCAAAAGGGGGATGTTTAATGAAGTGACGTCACTTGAGCTGCACTCACTCAGACCTTGGTCAGGCCATTACGTATCTAACTCACATGTTCAACCGAAATCGCGAGGTCCTGGGTTCGATTCCCGGAACGGACCCAAGTGTTATTGGGATTTTTCTATTTCTAACAACAGGTTCAAGTCGGGAATTTGGCGGTGTTGTACCCTCGTGCCTCGGAGGGCAAGTTCGGCCGTCGTTCCTGCGCCAGATTTTTCTCCGGTCGTGTCGGATTAGGAGCGCGAGAGAACAGATTGTGCACTTGTGCCGGCGCACACACCTGTGCACTAGAAGGTGTACTGCCAAGTGAACTGGTATATAGAGACGACATTAACGTACATTTCTGACTGAATCTGTAGACGCATCTATCTGATATCCTCTGTTATGTCGCGTAGGACTGAATGAACCAAGTGCACGTTTATCTGAAAATAAAAATGCCTTCAACGGCGCTAACCGCTGTTCGTAAAATGTAAGAGCATCGCACCAGATACGCGAAAAGCCATATATTAAACACTAGCAACAAACAAACTCCTCAGTTTTACATTATTAATATAGTATAGATATCCACATGTTAACAATTTATCAAGAAGGTTACATTGAAGCGTATAAACAGCGTATCATTCAAAGAAAAATGTGAATAATTTTGGTTTCCACCATTACGCTTAAATAACATAATATGGTATCGATATCTATGATCACATGATGTGAATCAATGTCTCGGAAACTCGATCCTAGCGTAACGGATATGCTAGTGTTGGTATTAAGTTAATGTAGTTTACATTACATGGAGTTAGTTATTCGATTCTATTTTCAAATACACAAACTCTGTTTGGAAACAAATTCTATTTTCAAATGTAAATTATTCATTTTATTTTAAAATTTATTTTAGTGGCGTGTAAACGTTTTTACTTTTATTTGGAGAAATATGAATTATCTTAAAACTAATTTAAAAGAGTATTCTGCACAATGGGAATTCTGAAATTTGTTTTTGAATAAATCAGAAACTCTGCAATTTGAAAATCTTTTTAGACTTTATTAATATTGATAATGCTTATGCTATGCTGTTTTCGTTTTAACAATAAACTGGACACATCCTGTGGCCTTCCACGAGTTTCCACTTGTGATTGGCGTGATATCGTAATTACCTGTCCGATTGAGAAACTCCATTATTCATGATGATATCATTTGTTGTCCAAACGCTTAACACAGAAGCTCTAAAGTAACAGCTAGGCAGTCGCGCTTCGTGTGGTTTGTGATTATCTGGTAGCCCTAAAGTGAATAGTCTGAGAGAGAGTGGATGTTAAAGGGTATCGGTAGTGACCAAGTGCTTCTGACTGCTTGTTTGTCCCCGTATTTTATATAAAAGGTTTGGAGCGACGAAAGGCAAAGAAAATTTGACAAGTCATGAAGCTCATGCCAACCCAAATAAAAATCACAAGTCTCGAAGTTTTGCGGGACCCGGGCTAACCATTGATACAACTGCACCAATTTTGATAAAATTTCACACAGATAACAGATTGATCAATAGTACTTTATTTGAATCGAACATGGTTATACAACAACATCTTATGAAGATAACACAAATGTAGGCTACATTTTATTCCGATTATAAATTGAAATCGAGGCCGTTGATATGGTTTGGCATGAAGCGCTCCTTTCCAAGCTTCCATCTCACGGCCTGCCCGGGACACGTGCGACTGGACAATGGCGACCTTACTACGACGCTACGACCTGTCAATAATCTCGTGATCGTTTATTGACAGGTCGTAGCGTCGAGGCCGTCCTTCACCACCTTGTCGCATAAACTGTGCGTTTCAGCAGCAAGTTCGCGCCGCGCACATCATCGTTGTGGCACCGGCTGCCCCCGCTCTGTATTTCCGAACTGATACCACCTCCTAGAAAAGAGCCTACTCAGAGGACAGCAACGCGTGTGAACAAATCCGGGTTCTGTGGGTGTCTATGGGCGGCGGTAGTTACCCAGCATCTGCTCGTTTGTCCCTTATCATGTAAAAAAATTCGTTAAAATTTAAAAGTAACGGTCTCAGCGACGCGTGACTGAGGCAAATAGTAAGTATCTTTATTATTATTGTAATTGAATTTTTTTATAGGAAGTGCCATGCTGCATAGGAGGAGGTAGTGCCATGCTGCACACTACATCCTCCTATAAAACGGAATTGGGCCGGTACGTCCAGGCAAGTATCTCGCGCTCACTTAATACCGGCGTGCAGTGACAGCACCGTTGTCGGGTTTCGTGCTGTTTGTGAGTAGCCGGTGGCCCATGGGGGGGATGATAGGGGGGCAACGCATCTTCGTAACAATCATACAAATGTCCATTGGCGTCGGTAGTCATCAAAGGGCTCCGATTGCTCGCTTGCCCCCTTATGCTATAAAAAAATAATATTTTTAGCATGGTGTGTCCCACAGCTGGGCATAGGCCTCTCTACTTTTTCCCACACCTCTCTGTTATAATAATAATAATGTCGTCCTGGCCGAATTTCAGCCGGCGGCCATTCACAGGACACAGTGTACAAGAGTGTGCACAGGTACAAGTGCACTCCCTGTTCCCTCATTCTCCTACTCCGGTGTGACGGCAATACGGCACGCGACCGGCGCCTTCACGCGCTCTCCGAGACAGGGGATAACATCTACACCTACGAGTACTAAATATTGTGTACAACTTATATTTTCCTCGATATTACTGCGCAAACTACTAAGCCGATTGACGTGAAATTAAGCCAATAAATAAGTTTAAAGTGTCGTATTAGGCATAGCTAGAAAAGGCAATATGAAAAAGTCACACTGTACTAGTTTCGCCTCTACCGTTATGCTCTAGGCTAGGATTAGTATATCATTTTGAAAGGCATAAAAACGCAATCTTGAACGGAATAAAATAGGTTTATTAGTGTAGTTGTGTACTACTTTCGATTATTAATTTCTGTAATTAGCAAAACACAGCACTCTCTTTTTATCATCCGGTGATACTTTAGAATGTCGCCATTATTAAAATAATTTATAATTCGTAATATTCAGTGTAACTGCCAATAACTTTATTTATTATTTCCTTTAGTAGTGAATGTCTTACAGCATTCTTTATCTTGTGGCGGGCGCATCCGCTGCGCACAAGGTTGTATGCTGCAATCGGTTATTTTAATTAATTACAGTTTTGTGGCTGAACGTTAATTAATTGTTAATTCCCTTGCCTCTAACATGGCGTGGTTGGTAAACGTGTGGAGTGGTTTTCTTCTATATCGAACAATCGGAGCCTTATGAGGACTACCGACGCCACGGACATTCGTACGATTTTTACGTAGATGCGTTGCCCTCCTATCACCTCCCCCCAATGGGCCACCAGCTACTCACAAACCGCTCGGAACGCGACAGCGACGTTGTCACTTTATGCCGGTATCAAGTGAGCGCGAGATACTTGCCTGGACGTACCGGCCCAATTCCGTTGCATAGGAGGATGTATTGTCATGCACTATGCATGGCTCTACCTATTCCTAATATGATGATTGTTGCTTAGATGTTGAAATAACCCTTCTTTTGCTGCCGGGTAAATACTTTAGATGCGGCTAAATATAAAAATTAATAAGAGTAAGAGGTACCGCCCTTGTGTTGACGCCCGGCTGCTCTGTCGTGGCGGTAAGTCCGCGTGTTGCGCCAGACGTCGCGCGCTCGAATCTCGCCCAGGGCGTGGATGTTCATCTGTTTAATTCTATAACAAAAATCTTAAATATATAATATTTATAAAGATTTTAATTCTATATCCTTTGTCTAGTACCTGTAACAGAACTTCTTAAGGCACTTACCACAGTCCACAGGACTTATAACACCACCTCACCATAGCCCTAAATATATAAAAATCACAATTGTACTTGGTGCAACGGAATCAAAATTGTACTTGGTGCAACGGAATCAAAATTGTACTTGGTGCAACGGAATCACAATTGTACTTGATGCAACGGAGTCGGCATATCAGGATCGGGGAGGTAACTCTCGCTTACAAATAATTCTCTTTGCTTCCACAACATATCCATATGCTGTGGTAGCAAAGTATAGCTACCTCGGATTGCTGCTTGTCGGGCGACGTCACTAGGTTTGGGGTCGAAAGGGGTCTGACCTCCTGCTTCTTGACCCTGACGTCGAGGGCAGCTCGCGCGCGGATCTAAACTGGCCTTGGCGATTTGGATGATTGACTCTTGCAGAATATCATGACCGGACATTATCCTGTTGTCTTTGGTCCGTTTGTGATTCCTGTGAGTCCTGTGGTCCGGAAGACGTAAGGAAAAGGTGGGCAATATTCAGTGCATAGTCTATATCCTGATGTTTATAGACTTCGGTAGACAAAATACTCTGGCTGCTCATTTATCTACCTGAACAATAAAACACCAAATGAGGCGCCATGTGCTTAATAATTGCTACTAATAGTAGTAAGTAGTATAGTAATTGAGTATTCACAAAATAAATCGTTTGCACAATAGCAAATATTCATTTCCTCTATGTACTAATGCGCTAGCCAGTGATCGGTGACGACAGCAACACCCATCACCGGCGGTGACTGGGCGACATGGAAGAGACACATTTTCATGGCGACGCGTCGCCACGTAATATTCCGAACGATTAAAATATATTTCAATGTACTCAGTGTCGTCGGTCGGTCTTACAAGACATATCTAACGATCACCTCCGTCAGATCGTTCAGACTGTAGCTGGGAACATAGAAATCTACGTACGCATATACAATGGCCTTGGCCTGTGACGATTAAAAGTGAAAAAAAAAAAATTACATTTGAATATGGAATCGGTCATTTATGTGCGATTATTCATTGTGTTTTGTCATTTTGACAATCAAATCAATGTAATTGCATTACACAAAATAGGTGCAGAGCCAAATGCAATTTTTAAAACTCTTCATACACATAGTATTAGTCAAATGCTTGTGTATTGGGCTATTAATAGGTACAATGAGAATTACTCTGTTTGTAACAGAGAAAGATCTGACCATCCACGTAATGTTCGTACCAAAAAGGTGGTCAAAGCAGTAAAGAATTCGAAGAAATCCTATCCGAAAGCAAACGGGTTTATCTCGGGAAATGAAGATGGCACTTTTGTGTGCCGCCTAATTTCAGAAGTGTGCCGCCAAATTTTTTTCTTAGTGCCAAATTATGATGACGCGGCGTGCATAGCAATAGGAGTTGGTCTCAAGTCGGCGCACACTTGCCACTTCTGCGTACAAAACGTGTTGTTTTAGTGATAGGGTCAATTCATACTAGAGCAGAGTCGAAGCGCATCGAAGCATCAAATTCCTCACAATCAAAGCGAAGTCGCACGAATGCGCGCGTATTCGCGTGAATTAGCGCGAGAATGCGCGCTTTTTCGTGGCATTAGTGATGGACACCAGTTGCCGGTTGAATTTTTGGACCAAATAAATTAATTTCTCGTCGTTTTCCATTGTGATTCACTTCGACACAAGACAGTTTCCGTCCGATTCCGATTGCCGACTGACCAGACGGCGCATAGTTTGCCTAATAGCCGCTTGGCTTCACGCGAATGCGCGCGCACCAATCAGAGTTGCTCGCGCGCAGGCGCGCGAATTCCCTCAAATGCGCGTGAATTCTCGCCTCTTTTTTTTTCCTTCGAAGAAATATGTGCATTACATTGTGGAAATAAGGGTGAATTTGCTATATTAAGTTTCGGATTGACGCTTCGATGTGCTTCGACTCTGCGCTAGTATGAATTGACCCTTAGTCGGGATTCACAAGGTGTTGCATAGTAGTTACTGCTCCTTTTCTTCCGTTAAAATTAGCAAATGTATGTGATTAGGTTTAATATTAACTTATTTGCATGTAGTGTCAATCTATAAATTTGTAAACTTATTAACTTTGCAGTACCCCGATTTACACGGTACTTGTTTTACAAGTTTTCGCTTTTACATAATTTGCCAAATAATTTTTTTTTGTCGCACTCTACTAAATGCTACTGTGATTGAACACGTACGCTGCGTACACATCTCACGGGGAATCCCGAGCTTATGTGCTGACTTGCTGCACACGGACAGTGTGTCTGTATTTCTTCGCTTATAATTTAAGTTTTGTCTACGGAAAATTTTCAGAAAGGTTTAATATTCCATATTCATAAATTACATGTGAGTGCATAATTTAGATTATTATAAATTCTAAGGTAATATTTGAACCATTTTTTAAAAATGTTTCGACAATATTATTTTTATGTTTTTATAAATGGTTAAAAAGAAGAAAGTTTAATGATAATAATAGTAATAAAGATAACGTTAGGGACCAAGTTAATGAGCCAGCCCCCGGCACAAGTAAAAATACTTCTTGCTCAAAAAAATATGTCGTCCATCGGAAATATAATGATTTTTGATATTTGGATTTACCTCTACAATGGAAAATGACATAGTTGTTCCCGAGTGTGTGATATGTAGGTTTAAAATTATCAAATAATGCTATGGTTCCTAGCAAACTCTAACGTCACTTGGTGACTAATCATCCTTTGCTTTCAACAAGAGATAAAGGCTACTTTGAAAGATCTTTATCATCAAAAATTAAGCTAGTAAAAGTTTTTGAAAAACAAGTATGTGTGTCTGAAAAGGCTCAAGTAGCTTCTTAAGAAATAGCTGAATTGATTGCTGTTAACTTAAAACCTCACAATTTGGCTGAAGAACTCATATTATCTGCTTGTCGCAAAATTGTAAAAACAATGATTGGTGGATCAGCTGATATTGAAATACCACTTTCAAATGATACAATCCATCGCAGAATTAAAGATATGTCAGAAAATATTGAGCAAAATACTGCAAAAGCTCTTGCAAATTCGAATTTTGCTCTACAAGTCGACGAAACAACAGATATTACAGGAAATGCTCAATTAATTGCATTCGTTAGATTTATTCACGAAAATGATATAGTTAATCAATTTTTATGCTGTCGGAAGTTACTTGATTTTACAACTGGTAAACATATTTTTCAAATAATTAGTTCATATTTAGAAGAAATTAAAGTTTCTCGGAAGTCATGTATTGGCATTTGCACAGGTGGTGCTCCAGCCATGACTGGACATCTAAAAGGATTTGTAGCACATGTTAAAGAACTGAATGAGGATATATTAGTTACCCATTGTTTCTTGCTCATAATTTTTATTTTATTCATAATTTTTAATTTATACAATTTTATTTTTAAATTTTTAAACATCAGAAGAATCAATTAATTCATTTTGGATTAACATCAGATACGATTATCCAATGATAGCAAAAAAGTTTTAAACATATTATTACTATTTTCCACATCTTATTTGAGTGAATTCGTATTTTCAGCATATGCCAACATTAAAACTAAAAAAAGATTAAGATTGTTAAACTTAGAAGACGATATGAGAGTAGCATTCTCATTTTTACGACCAAATATAAATAAAATTATCAAAAACATCAAGCACAAATTTCGCATTAAAAATACTTTTATTATTAGCTTGTAATTAATCCCTTAATAAACGTTTTCTTATTATTGTAGTATATATTAGTTTATTTCCTATATTTAAATTTTTTGTCATAAACTATTTATGCAGTGTGTATGTAAATAATGAAAGTAAATAATTTTATCTTTTTCTTTGTGTGCCGCCAAATTTTGAAATCTTTAAATATGTGCCGCAACAAAAAAAGTTGAGAATCACTGATTGTTTTTTTTTCGGAGGGACCTAATACTCACCTCTTTTCCCGCAGAACTCAAAATCACTGTTTAGGGCTTGCAGCCTATAAGAGACTGATGGGTCTCTTCTTACCTGATAAATTAAACATCAATAGGGAACATGAACATCGAAACAACTACTGAAGCGGTACACAAAGGGAGGTCACAGAAAAATTTTGTTTACGGAATGATTTTTTTTACAATTGAGCAACATTTTTACCAAACAAAATGGCTGTATTCATGCTCAAAGCTCTAAGGAAGCTTCCTATATGAGCATTATCCTACTTCGGTGATGATTTGGCCTGCCATTCCATTTCCTCGAAGGAGGTTTTTTGCTAACTCTCGTAATATTTGCACGTCTTGACATTCGGCCTCAGGACAGACCTACTTAAGCTCTTAGCGGCCAGGCGTTAAGTGTTGCATGCAATGACGACGTGGAAGTGCTTGGTCAATATACGAGTAACTTACTGACCAACTGTCCAGTGGTGAGGGTGATAATACATCGCGAGGACCCGGCTTCGAAATTGGGGCGGACCTAATTTGTTCTTTGGAATTTTCAATTATACAGTCTGTATGTCCGATGCAGCAGGTTGATTCGATAACTCGAGTGACTCGCGTAAAAGCAGGACTCAAGTCGCATCACCACATAGTACTGCTACTAATGATAAGGAAACTCTTTGATACAAATGCGTTCGGAGCGGTAGCAATGAGACTACCAACAGATTATTATTCAAATCTTGAGAAACGCGACAAGATCCGTTAAATAATAGTATCTTAGGATTACGCGAAAGTTACTCTTCATAATGAAACTACTTTAACGGATTTTAAACGCGGTCTGCGAAACACACCGAGGTTGGCTCCTGACATTACACTAGATTTGATAAAGCCTCACGAAAGAACACAGGTTCTACCCTAGGGTAATCTGGGAGGCTATTGAAATTAAAAACATCCAAAACATAATCGAGAAGATGACTGTGCTGGGACCCAGTTACAAACATAATCAAATCAAAATCGAAACATAACACCTCACAGCTGCATAATCAAATCAAAATCGAAACATAACACCTCACAGCTGCATAATCAAATCAAAATCGAAACATAACACCTCACAGCTGCATAATACAACAAGCGTTTTCTGCGTTAATCGGTACAACTAACTAATTATATAAAATAATATTTAATAGCTTACGACATCAGGACATTTGTCATCTCAGACCAGAGTATCTGTAAAGCTTATGAGCTTCTGAAACGTCGGGATCGTAAAATACTTAATAAACTTTGATAAAATCCGTTAAAGTGGTTTCATAATCCGTTATATAGCCACCGGCGGTTACGTCACCACATGCACCCTTAGGCCTCTTTCATAATTAGTGGGACAAACGAGTCAAGGGCGTTTGACATACTGCCGCCCAGAGATATCCGCACGAACAGAGCATCGTCCTCCTTTATGCCGACCTCCCAATGGGCAATCCGAATAGGCATAAATTGTATAAAGCTAAGGTTCCCTGGAGCACGAAATGCGACAGCAAAGCTTCCGTGCCGGGATGGAGCGCCTGGTAGCCAACCGGTCGTGACGACATGAAACTGGCGGCTGGCAGCTGTGTAAACTGAACCAGGCGCAGGACCGATTGCTTAATATGCTCACTGAGACACGAGGTTGTAACACCAACTTTCGTACTCCGCAATGTTATGCAAAATTGATACAACAACAACACACCTTCAGGCCAGTTCCCCAAGGGGATTGGCAGGGAGACCAAAATAATAAAAAAGAAATTGAAAAACCCCAATAAAACTTATTGACCTGATCCAGGACTTAAGCCTGTGAAAGGTGCTCAACCCGATGGTTCGCTACACCCGAAGCGGTGTGATACCAATAAGCCTATATTGGATAACACGCGCGTGCGAAGTGAGCCGACGAACTTTCACCACATTGTTCTCATCTCAACGTGACACGTGACAGACCTGTTGATTTTGTTTTGCCACCTCACAAAGCTAGGGTTGGAATCACTTCATCAAACGCAACTTATTTAAAAAATCGCATGTCTATATTTGAAAAAAAAAATGAGAGTGGGACCTGCGCACTTAGTGTACCAGTGTATATCAATAAAGATCGGCAAAAATCAACTTTGCTACATGGGAGCCCTTAAATAGATAATTGAAGAAATACATCATCTGTGAAACATTGACTGAGCCTATTTACAGACAGACGGACAGCGGAGACTTAGTAAGTACGGTCCCGTTTCTACCCTTTGGGTACGGAACACTTAAAAGAAAGACATATCAAGATATTCCTATTCTTTAATATCTGGCAATCCAGAGCTCGACAAACACATGTCTCGGAGGGTGCTACTACGACTGAACACAGGACACAGTGTGCAGTGTACGCGCACACAAGACACAATTGCACTCCCTTTTTCCATATTTCCCTAATTTCGGCGTACGCCGCCGTAACACTCCAGGCGCAACACCAACAGAAAATTTCACATCAAAATGTTATAAAACATTTTAAATTCAATAACACTTTGTGATTCGACCAGTAGTATTTAATTAAGTGGTAATTCCAATAGGGTTGTCACATCGGTAAGGAGTATTTACTCTCTTTTATTTATAGTATAGTGTGACAAATTCGGCTGTCTTTTTAGGACTACCGATGCCCATGGGGGAAGCCTATGCTCAGCAATGGACGTTTTCGTCTGAGTATGATGATATTAAGGCACATTAACTTCCGCATAATGCCTATGCCATCATTTTCTCCTCCCCTTCAAATGGGCCACAGGTTACTCACAAACCGCAAAAAAACGCGACCCCGCTGTCACATTACGGTGCACTTGTATCCAGTATGGGAATTAAAATTATGTTTTATTCGCGAATGCCGCGTGACTCTGCGCTAGAGTTATTAATTATTATACTGTTGCGCCGGCTGTGCGTGTGCATGTGTTAACGTAACATCTATGTAACAGACAGTGTGGTGTGTATGTATGTAACGGACATCTACTGGGCACGTGAAGTTAGTACCATGCGGCACAGGAGCAGGTAATGCCCTGCACGGTGCATGACACTACGTCCTCCTATGCCACGGAATTGGGCCGGCACGACCTTGGGAGGTACCTCTCGCTCACTTGATACCGCCGTAAAGTGACACCTACGGAGTCGCGTTTCGTGCGGTTTGTGAGTAGCCGGTGGCCCATTTGGGGGGGGGGGGTTTGAAAAGTAGGGCATCGCATCAGCACAATTATGCCGACGTTCGTGGGCGTCGGACCACCGACCACATTGAAGGGCTCTGATTTCTCGTTTATATCCCCTAAACTATAAAAATGATATAATGAGCAGCTTGTAGCATACAAGACCTTCGGTAATCTGTTTCTTGCACTCTGCGGTGGAGGAGGAACAGAAGTTGATTACATCTGGATTGTTACTACGCTATGTATGTATGGATGTCTATGGGCGTTGGTAGTCGAGATACGTCCATCGAAATTCTATGTAGCTCATGCATTGATGTTATCAAAATCATTTGTATCTTGTGTAGTTAGCGCCACCGCATCACCCTACTTAAGGTTGTAGGAAAAGTTTGAGAACAGCTGTCCTAAATGGAACCGCTCGCCTTGCTGCATAGATATACATCGCGGCTGTTGCCCGGTGCACCTGTGGTCTGACAATTGAGGACAGCTGACGGGTGTGTGAGGCTTACGTATGCGTGACTCTCTCTGTACTGGTCTATTCGACAGTGCTACATCGATACTACTCGCCTAGTGCTGCTAGCCTAGTTATAAGTAATGCGCACTGACCATACCTCTGTCATCCTAACACGACTGTCATGACACACACACATAACACAACTATTGTCGGCAGGACGCTTGTATCCAAGCCGTGAGCTGGACAAGTCTCCAGTCGGCACCAAGCCTTCGCGTCTAGTGCTAGTCGGCATCCAACTTATAAAACTAACAATTACAGTCCTCAAAACTGGAAGGTGCTGCGGAGACAGCTGGGTAAGAAACGATAAACGCCGACCAGCCTCGCAGACCACTGTGGGGATTCGTAGGGACAGGTGCTTCTACCTTTATGTCCTAAGCTGGCAGAGCAGGCTAGACATCTGACTCTAGTTAATATAATGCTTCGGAGTTGCCAAGGTCACCTAAAGTGACCCTTTTCGCGATGAAGATAAACCCCCAGCCAGTAACGCACCGCCTGTCGCTCATAGATTAGCCCAAGGTGGCTGAGGCTCTCGCAGTGGATTTTAGTTGGTAGCGGCATTAGAGATATTATAGATAGAGAAGCGAAGCTGGCCCAAAAAATTTGAAAGATGCAGCAAGTGTGGTTCACTCTCTCTCTCTCTCTTTTCTTTTTTCATTGACTTCGCCCTGCATTGCATTCTCGTCTTCCTTCTCTATTCTGCAAGACAGCCACTCGCCACAGACATATAACTGCCCATGGCATTCCCGCTTTATCTACATAATCCCTATGATAGCGGCACCGTTGATGACATACACTCCCTTTTCACCCAGGGCCAGTAGGAACCAAATATGATGAGCTGGCTTGTCGAGACAATAAAAATGAGTTTTACATTCATCGATTCGTACAAAGAAGATTCTCTAGTCTTGGATCCACTTACCAGATATATTCACAGATTACCAAACTAATTAGATAAATGACGTTCCGGTTGTTTGTTTATTATTTTTTACCACAAACACGTAATCGATGGAGGTCGCGGGTCGGCGCTAGTTAATATCGGGGTCACCGTATATTGACAGCACACCGTGGACTGGTACACCAGTGCGAGCGAGGGTGGAGTTATGAGCGCAAGCGATTAACTGCCTACGTATTGTAGCCGTTTCGGGCTGGACCTCACATAATGCCAGCGTGATGTGACGTTTATCTTCTCGCGTTTTTGGTTTTTACACCTTAAGAAATGATTTAAAACACGCGATATGAAAACAATAGATGTGAGGAGTGCGATCGCGTGTTTGTGTTTCGTATAACGACTTTTTATGACCGTCTTTATCCACTAGCTATATTGAACAAACCACAAGAACCCTCCCTCCGGGACTATCCTTGCATGATACAAGCTAAGAGTATACAGTGCATTGTTATCTTGGTAGGATTTTACCCAACGCTGTTAAAGGCAGTGAAATACGGCATGGCAACTATATTTGTTAAAGGAGACCGTCCATTTCAGGCGCGGTTTTGAACCCTTAACGATTAGGAGAGATGGATAGAACGTGCACGAAGTAAAAAACCTACTATAAGCCTTACAATAGGTCAGTATTGTAAAATACCAATTCATAATCATATACCAAGATGGCACCCTTTAATAATTGACACTATTGTCAAAGTGTATGAGAATGACTGTAATGTCACTTATAGTCTTACTTGTGGTGGAAATGTGTACTAATATTGAAGAGGAAACATTTGGTTGATTGTTTGTTTGCATTGAATACGCTCCGCAGCAGATTTGAAAAAATCTTTTACCATCCAACATTATCTGTGACGAACGTAGGCTATATAACATTTCTTATAACGTTTCTCTCCTTATAAAAACTTCGATAATATAATCAAATTTGTGAAAATATTTAAAATTTTGGACCATCTCCGTCGACACTGGCTTACGTTTATAACTTAATCCTCTCAGATATGTCATAAGTTCGTCATAAAATCGCCATATCATCGGAAGCAGGGGTCATAGTGCGTTGGTTTCGCAACCAAAATGGCGGCCGGTTTGATGCCACATTCTTTACCTAGCCGTGGATAATTCCACTTGACTTAACGCGACGACCTTCAGACCTGGTTCGTCATCAAGATCTCAACATCCTCGCCATTCAATTATGATGAAGTGTCTACTCAGATATAACGACTGAATAACTCGAAGGAATGTTCTATTGGTATTATTTTTTATAGAATAGGCGGGGGAGCAAACGAGAAGTCGGAGCTTTTTTTACGACTATCGACATGAACATCCACATAATTACTATGCCAACGCACGAAACGCGACACTGAAGGTGTCACTTTACGGCGGTATTATGTGAGCGGGAGGTACCTTCCCGGTCGTGCCGGCCCAATTCCGTTGCATAGGAGGATGTAGTGTCATGTACTATGCACGACACTACCTCCTCCTATGCAGCATGGCACTACCTCTTCCTAAAATTTATGTTTTGATGTTTATTACACAATAATTACGATCGGGGCTTTTCTGTGAGGCTTGTGACATGCGAAGTTTCTCCCAAAGAAAGTCATAGTAAGTGACAAGGGCATCCCTTGAGGGGTACAAAAATTATGACCCAAATGACTTTGGCGAATTATCGTCCCCCCAAAAGGGGTGTGATAAAAGAAGTCCTGATTAATTACGAGTATTATAATTACTTATATTACCTTACATGCTCCTGCAACTATTGTAATGGGCCAACTTTAGTGTTGTGTCATTATTATACACTAGAGTAACTTTGTTCGGACACAAACTTACACAAACCATTCATACTCAAAAGATTTTCACCTCCCCGACGTTTCAGTTACACCCACGCTGATTGACTGGGGTAACTGACCTTATGTCATAAGTTATAAAAACACCCAAAGATTGATAACTATTTCTATAATTAAGATTGAACCCGGCCATAAACTGGTTCGGTATGAGATGCTGCGCGGCTGTGCCCTCGCGTTTGTTGCGGCTTGTGAGTATCGTGGAAGACAATTGAGAGATACAGATAGTTCATTACAATTAAAAAAAAAATGCGGGTTCTGTCGCGGTTATATTAGAAATTTAACTAGCCCGACGTTTCAGAAGATCTACAGCAACCAGGGCCACGGGTGGACTGCGATGATGCAATTATTAGAAGTACTAGAAGTAAGTCTATACTTTTTTATAGCATTTGTGGGTCAACGAGCAATCGGAGCATTTTATGACTTCCGGAGCCCAAGGACATCCGCATGGTTGTTACGCAGATGTGTTGCTCACTCTGCGCCGGTATCAAGTGAGCGAGATGTACTTCCCCGGTCCTTGTGTGTTGGCATGGCATATGCATGACATCACCTCCTCTACTTTGCTCCGATTAACGCAGAGACTACTTATTGTATCTTGCTTCATTAAGATGTTGTTTGGTTTTTGTTTGATTGTGTCTATAACTGGGTCCCAAGGAGAGGCAGCATCGGGCTGAAAAGTGAGGCCTGTTACATAACTAAATAAACAGCGACAAAATCTCACGTAAACTTAAGTCTTCATGGTATACGACAAAAATGAAATAAGTGACTTCTTTTCGCTCGTTCGCCATCCCTCTGAAAGGAAATCGTAGATCTCGGTTGCGACAGCCCTAGCTGCCACGCTACTGTGTGACGCAGACATCTATGCCGTCGCGACGTCACGTTGACCTGCCGTCGGGTCACGTTATCGTCCGCGTTGTGGACGCGACGTTATGTAACACGGCGCCGCGTCACTGGGCTGTTATGTATGACCGACCTTATAACAATAGTGTGTGAAGAGTTGAATTGTTGTAGCATTGTAGTAGTATATGTTCGGCGCGACTGGGGGAATAACCTTCACAGGGACGTAAAGTGATGCGTTTTTAAATTTGATACGGTTGTGCACATGTTTATGGCCGTAGGATAGAATCGGCTGAAGCTGTTGAATTCGGCCGACACGTGGGCTCAATGAAAGTTTTGCCACATATGCTATAAAAAATTGTGGTATAAATTTTTACGTCTGATCTAGGGTGCGATTCCCGACCTGGTAATAGACGTTTTCTATGAATTGTTTAAATAATTTTAATTTGTTTCCGACCGTGTCGGATTACCATTTCATGGGAATAGAAGAATGTGCACTTGTACACTACAACAGGCCCTGCACAGTCTCGCCTCCACAGAGACGGCCTCTGCGCCGAAGTTCGGCTGGGATGACATCATCGTTATTATTCTTATTATTATTATTATTATTATTATTAGTTTCTTTTCACAACTCTCTTTTTGAGCTAAATTGGGCCAATCCAGAATCCAGCTCAAAACGCCATCGCCGGCGAGGTCTGCCGCGTGGTCGTCGGGCATTCTGAGGGGTCCATGGATGATAGGGGGGCTCGGCAGACGTGGCCACTTCCACTTAGACATATAAGAGGTAGTGCTATGCTACGGCATTGGGCCGGCACGACCGAGGAGGTACCCCTCGCTCACTTGATACAGCCTTAATGTGACGCCTACCGTGTCACGTTTCGAACGGTTTGTGAGTGGTCTACTAGGTGGGGGGAGGTGAAAAGGAGGGCAACACATCGGCATAATTATGCTGATGTGCATGGGCGTCGGTAGTCGTTGAAAGGCTCGGATTGCCTTCTGAGTGACATCCGTTATCCCGGTTTTGGAGCGTGTTATGGTATATGGTTATAAATTTTCTCAAAATCCCATTGTCTCGTATGTGGTTACCGAACACAAGACCTTACGGAGTTCAGCGCGTGGCCCGGCTAACCTCGTGTAATGAGTCCACAGATTGTCACATCTATACATCTATTGGCTAAATGCTTGAATGGCTTAAGTAACAAAAGTGATTATGTATTAGCAAATCAGACAACCATGGTGTTTGAACAATTAAAATTGTTTTGTCTGTGCGATCGTGGCATTTCACGTCGCCCTACGAGCGATGGAATTCTTATAGATAAATAACTATTGCTTGTTCATAGGCCATAGCGATCTTTTCATAAGTCATCTACCTTATACAAAACAAAAGAGTAAGATGAGAATGTATCATACGGTCTAAACAGCCCGTGACATTCTTGGTCCGCTTGTACTAATAATATGAAGCTGAAGAGTTTGTTTGTCTGTTTGGAAGTGCTAATCTCAGGAACTGGCGTGAATTGAAAAAATATTTTTGTTTTGTGTACTTTATTTTTCGTGGAGGGCTATAAGCTATATATCATGACGCTACAGCTAATAGGAGCAGACAAATCCGTAAAACCGTGAGGGGGTGCTACGTAGGAGGTGCTACGTAGGAGGTGCTACGTAGGAAGTGCTACGTAGTTTTATATAAATGCTAGCACGACCACTAATATAAGTACCATTTTTTTTGTTGACGCGGGGAAACGCATTTACGCGCTTTCACCGGCCCTGGGTGGGGTCCAGAGGTGTGTGGGACTCGCGGCACATTATAGTGCCGAATACCGGAACAACAATTCATCAGGGCACCTCGATGGGTAGTCAGCCCCCTAAGGGTCCAACTCCACCTCCACAGATGGGGTTGCCCAGCACTACAGCACAACCTAGCGAGTTTGGGACAGTGCAATGGGGCGCGGTTCCCATCCTCGCCTGGGTTCACCCCAGGCTACTAAGCCCCACCGCCACGACAAGGCTTGAACCATGGTGGGGAATATAAGGGTGTGTATATATACATATATATATATATATATATAAGGAAGCTAGTCCAGTACATCAACATATCGTCCAACTACAAACATTTTAGTAAAGTTTCAAATAAAAAACTAGTTTAATATTATAATTAATAACAAATGTTACCACTGGTATTCGCATTTCTTATATTATTACAATTTGTGTAATTATAATGTAATTTCAAATGTAGGTTACGATTAAAGCTGCGTACCTCGTTACATTATAGTTCATAAAAATGCAATTACTTACTTAGTGTCAAGTACAACAGTTACACAGCTAACACGTACGCGAGCGGCCTCTGGATCGTCCAGGCCCAGTTCGCCTGTAGTGTATCATTGACATTAGGCACAGCTCTTCTTTATAGTACTTGAGCGCAAACGAGCAGTCGAGGCTGCCATTTTATGGCGGTTCCATGTGAGCGAGAGGTCCGAGGTTGTGCCGGCCCAATTCCGTTGCAATGCAGCATAGTAACCACCTCTTGCAAAAGGCGCAAGTTGAAATGCCTTGCTCAATGTAAACGATGACTTGTCTACCTGCTCAGAATACAAACGCTGACCTAAAAATTTTTGAGATAAGCAACACCAAAGCTTTTAGTTTTGTAACTTCCGCTGCTGGAGGTTACTTTATCTTTTATCTATTGTCAAAGATAACATCGTAGGGTCAAGCATTACACGGGGTCAGAGATAATAACAATGATCCTAATGATTTCTCCGTTAATAATTAATTGATGCTTAATTAGTGCTAGTAAGAGGAAGTGCCATGCTGTGCAGTCGAATTAGACCTTGACTGGGGAGGCACCTGTCGCTCACGCGATACCGCCGCGCGCCGTGATGTCAGCTATCGCGTTTTCTGCGGTGTGTGAGTTTCGAGAGGATAGAAGGAAAGGAAAGAACGACATCTGCATTACCATTATGCGGAAGTCGGAAGGAAGGAAAAGAGCGTCATCAGGAGCCGACTGCTCGATCCGAGGGGTCCCCTGTCCCCAGTCTCTGATAACTGGGACAGCGCACGGGGTAAAACAGTAAGTATTGCGTTTAGTATTTACATTTTCCTCGATTGAATTTTGCCAACAATTTGAGTATGATTTACACAAAAGCGCAGCGCAAAGTGGGGTTGTTTAACTGTGCAAATGCGTTGCCCTCCTTTATTCTTTCCCGCCAATTGGCCGACGAATTCTCATAAGCCGCACGAAACGCCACAGTCCTTCCGCCGGTATTATAAGCTCCGTACCTCCGGTCGCGTCGGCTCAATTTGGCTGCAACGCAGCAGTAGCGCTATATGCTGTAATATCTAACTAAATGGCCTCGATCACAAATAACATGATCAGTATTGACAGCAGATGTTCTGATGATAAATGATCATTGAACACAGAACTGATGACGAGTTTATTAATCAATGAGTTTGATGTGATGTAAATTACCTGTTATGGGACGACCAGTTACAATATATAGCTTATTTTTTTTAAACAAATAAATCAGACGTTTCATCACTCTTTGGACAACTGGAGGTGCAGTGGATAGGGGCGTGTCATACGAGGGATTTAGCACAGGACAGTGCCCAGACACTTCCAGAAATTAAATTAATAAATCTAAATTCGGAGAGGTCTGCAAAATTTGATATTTGGCCTGGCTCAATGAAGAAGGGACGTAAACAAGGCCTCGTCACACACCTTTGTAAACTTGACAGCTGGGGTTTGTCTGTCTTTATAAGCCTTGGGCACAACTGCTCGATGGAGATGCATTTTTATGGTATAGAGGGGCAAACAAGCAATAGGAGCCTTTTGAGTACTACTAATGCCCATAGACATCGGCGTTATTGTCATTTTGCGTTGCTATCCTTCCTTCTTCCCTCCAGTAGGCCACCGGCTACTCACGAACGTCCGGTTCGGCCGCAGAACATCTCTTGCTAAACCTTACGTGGTATTCTGGTGGAAAGCTGCACCAGAATACCACATAAATAAAATTCTATCAAAATAGTTATATTTTTAGTAAGTGGTAGTGTCGTGCTGCATTGCAGCAGAGTTGGGCCGGCACGACCGGGGAGGTACCTCTCCCTCATTTGAAACCGGCGTAAAGTGTCATGTACTGTATCGCGTTTCGTGCTGTTTATCAGTAGCCGATGGCCCATTGAGGGCAGGTGAAAAGGAGGGCAACGCATCGGCATTGTAGTTATGCTGATGTTCATGGGCATATACTATTAAAAAATGTGTACAACTATGAAACACTTTCTCAGTTAATGACAATAAATCAATTTTTTATCAAAATGTGTCGAGCCGACGGACATCAGTAGTGCTATGCACACGCGAAGGTAATTGCTTGACAGTGAGAAAGTGTAGAGTCCTTTCTACCGTGTGACTACTGATATCAAACTGTCGAGATCCGTTTGTACTCGTAGTAAAATAATTATGATACATGCGCATTGATATAGCATAAAAATAGACAAAGTGAAATTAATGTTATCCAGAGATCTTACCAGTAGAGCTCTGCCGCAATTTTTTCAGCTCTTACATACACCAGGACGCATTCATTCATCATTATTATTAACAATTATTATTAACAATTATTATTAACAATTATTATCCACTTTGTGACATCCTAACGATTAGGACTAAATCTTCAAAAGGTGTCTTATTTGGGTTCTTACCATCATCAATTCGAATAAACCACACGACACCCGACACCGCCACCGTCACTTCACGATGGTGTAGTGAGAGTAATGCAGGAAAGGCCTCCAAACGTTACACGCGTACGTAAATATATTATGTTATGTACTTGTTGCTAACAAATTTAAGAGGAAGGGCGCGTCTGCTTGTGATACACCACAAGCGCAATAATGATAATAAGCTCTTTGTCTCTACCTGTTTATGTTTTATGAGGTTGATATCGAATACTAATTAATGTATTGAAAACATGAAGGGCTAAACACAAAACTTTCATCTCCTTTTTAGTCATAATATAAACCGTTATGATTAACAAATAGTCTCCTTTCATTTAACTCTCAGTTGATTTTTATTTATTAATAATTTTTGACAGATATTTATCAATACCGTCGTTAGTGAAGAACTAAATAATAGAACCTTACTGCCCATCTGCCATCTGTTCTTCTGAGTGTGTCACTAGCCCATTGCCACTTCAGCGAGCCTATTCGTCGCGTGATATCGAATACTTTAGTTTTGTGCCCTATAACTTCGTTACGAATTGTGTCGGACAGAGGAACACCCAACATAGCACGTTCAATGGCCCGTTGAGCTACCGCAAACTTATGGACCAGTCCAAGATTAAGAGGCCATGTTTCGATCACGGGGAAAACGCATTGGTTGAAGACTTTCGTCTTCAATCTCAGCGGTATAGGCGACGTGTGAATATGACGAAGCTTAATTGTAATAGTTGCCCGAGGTAGACGTATTCGTATACGTCTCCGAGAACAGCACCATCGACGTTGACCGGCCTGGGGAGAACATATTCGTTGAACATGGCCTTTGTCAATACGTCGGGAGGATTCATTTAGGCTGTGGAACATTTCCTGCAAGCTCTCCGACGAAGATGTGACAAGGAAGGAAAGAGTCAGGAGCTTAATGACATTCAATATATAAATGATTAAAATAAATTCTTTATCGAAATTTCTTCACGCAAATCAGACAATTTATGAGCCATTCTTCTAGTTTTACACTTATTGCAAATCATTCTGTATGTCTTTCTGGTTGTAGTTTTTAATCATCGTCCTTTAGTGTCAAATATATTTAAACAAGATTATTTTTCAGAGTGGAGGGCGAGGCGAGGGCGTGGCGGGGGGGTGTGTCTGCGCCCCCGCGCCACCCGCGCCGCCTCATCCTCTACAAGCCCTGGATAACATGCCGCCGGTACTCAGGTAACAGTCTGTATGGAAAAAACTAATGAAGTTTTAGAAAAAGCGCAGCGAAGTTGAAATATATTTTGTTTGTATCTACTAAATTTATTTAAAAAATATAAAATATAAAAATAGGTCTTGCCAGAAGGAGTTCAACACATCCAAATACCACGAGAGACAAGTCCCTATCTCACTACGATTTGTGATTTCTATACGAAGCAGATAAAACCCATGGCGTAAACACTAGCTGGAAAGGTTTATATATTTAATGTGGGAATACAATAGCTGTTACAATCTATAAATATTTTATGACAAATGAAAAATATTTTAGTAATTAAAAAAGTACGTTTACACACTATTGGCAAGGGTCTCTTTACTAGGTTAGGAGGTAGGCGACCAGTATTACCTATTATACTATTAATAAAAATGTAAATGCCCCTGAGTGCGAGTGTGTGTATGTGTGGTGTGTGTGTGTGTGTGTGTGTGTGTGTGTGTGTGTGTGTGTGTGTGTGTTTGTGTGTGTGAGAGTGAGTGTATTATGGTACTCAGGTACGTACTATGACATCTTAAATCCTGAGATGAGTTTTCTTTACATTCATTGATAAACCGAAATGGATATACATGATTATCCAAATGACAAGTCATAATATTTTCTTTTAATGTAACAGGCGAATCTTAATTATAATTTATATTTGTTTTTTTACTCTAAATTGAATATGTTATGTATTATTTTATGACAATCCGTAATTTTCTGACATGATTATTGTGTTAGATGTATTCTAAAATGAAATTGCTTAATGATATTTATGCATTTGCACACTAGCGATAGTATAACATGTTGCTACTTATTTTAATATTCTTAAACCAAAATGTACACATGTTAATGTAAATAAAATATCTTTATCTTTATCTTAATAATAGTATAATAGTATCAAGTGTTATCAATCATTAATCGCTGTCAGTAGAGGCGAGCAATAAGTTTTCAATAAAATACATTTCATCCCAATTATTCACATAAGTCTACACAGACAGAATTGCCAAATCGTAATTAATAACAATATTGTAACCATGCTTTTCGAGTGACAGTTGACAGATCAAGGTCATTGACGTTTCTATTACTTTTTAATTGCATTGTATTGGCTACATACTGCATGATGAGCCAATGTCAGACGGATATCGATGTCAATTTCGTGGAACAATCTTGTGGAAGTAGCTTAGAATATCGATGATTTATGTATTTAGAAGTTTCAAAAGGGTCGGGCACAAGTAGGATTCTGCATTTACATAGGTAGTCGTAAATAATACTAATCGGTCCAATATTATTAATGTGGAAGTTAAAATAATGAACGGATTTGCTTATAATTATACACAATATAGAATAAAATCTGGAATAGCGTAAAGATACTTGTTACCCGGAAAAAAATAATGATTCTCTTGGTATTTTACGCGAGGAAAACTGTAAAAGTAAATTACAATCGGGTATGATGATAAGAATTCGAAACTGGTCGTTGTAAATGTAAAATTAAATGTTTATCAGTGTGTGTGTCAGTTCCGAAACGTGACTGGAGTTTAGTCCTTTTTTTTAATCGGGCTTGTCCCGACATTCTTTCCCACCGCTGCAACCTGTATCACCAGGATCGACAGCGGCGACCATTGATGACCCTTCGATATGATCCCAGACAGCCCGAGGGAATAGCTAAAACTGTCTTGGAACCCGCAACGAATTTAATCAGAAGAAAATAGGAGAAGTAGGAAATAATTCCAGTTTCCCTCCCCGATCAAAGCGGGAGACGGTACAAGATTGCGATGACTTGTACAAGCCAAGAAAAGAAAGGGCAGCCAGGTGAGGCCCGACTGATATGCGCCACGGATATAATAAGTCCTAGTACAAAGTGATTGACTAATTGGTATTTAGTTGTTATCATCTAAGATGTTATGACTGAGTTAAAATTGTATTTTTCCAGTAATAATTGTGGCAAAAACGTTTAAAAGTACTCATTTATCGATTTAGATGTACGCATCAATTACATTCATCAATAAAGACTGATGTTTATTTGGATACTCTTGCATCGGTTTTGGTCTATTCTGTTTTATTTCGCCATAATTTACTTTCACTTCTTATTATTTATTTTGTCTTAACGCCGGTAGTCAAATTCGCTTTTCCCCAATAATGTTACTGTTTGCTGACTCTTCAAAAGCTCGATGGGTTTTAGTTATGTTGTATTGAAACTTAAAATTCTTATGGATTTTATGGTATCAATTTATCATGCGCGGTGATTTTTTTGTTGATATTATCAAAGAATACCTTCGAATTTTGTAATTGAAGTGTTGAGTTTTAAAGTTTTGTTTGATGGACAAACACTGGAGATAAAAAATGAGAGTTCGAAAGCGTGCGACCGACAAGTAGACGTTGTGTTTGGACATTTGATATTTTAGTAGTTCTTTGAGAAAATAGGTTTCTCGATTCATTCAAATAGATTAAAAACATTTGGAATTCAAACACGGTCGGTTTGAAAAAGAATCGAATGTAACGGAAGCGTATCGCTTTATAATGATTACGTCTCTGTAAGGTATTAAATCTTTTAGTTTTTCGTATTTTAAGAGTTAAGGTCCAGTCGCGTGTCGTTATTTACTTATTTAGGACTAGCAGCTAAGCCCTCCAGTTTCACCCTCATAAAATGTACCCCAAGGGAACCACAATATTTTTTTTGAGATAAATAATTTATGTTGTTCTATGTAGTCTATATCTATGCAAAATTTCGTTTAAATACGTTTAGTAACTTTTGCGCGAAAGAGTAACAAATATGCATTGATACTTTGTTAGCAGCCGAATTGGGCTCGACCGGGAAGTACACAAGTTACATGACACTGCCGTAAAGATAGCTATGTTGTGACGTATACGTACGGTTTATGAGTATCCGGTGGCCCGTTGGAGGGGAAGAGCACAACGCCGATTGTTTCACAACAGCGTAACTTATTATATACACAATTCCAATGTAGAATTAGTTACTACTAGTTTACTATCTTTTTTTCACGTACATTTAGGTGCTTTAAATTAGAAAATACATATACAATAATCTGCGTAAAGTAAAAAGTTAACGCCAGCTGCGTGAAATAGTTGATAGCTTTTTACTGTTTTGTTTTCCAATATTAATAACTTTTTTTATATGAGTCTATATGTTTTACATCGTTGGCGTTGTATTTTACGTTAACAGATAAAAATCAAGATTGCGTTACATTTCATAATGTACCTACTGCGAGTGTGTAAGGAAGGCAATGTTCTAAAACTGTAATTAATTATGCGTTATTGTTTAGGGTTCCGCGAAATTGTCGACACTGTGTATGAATAATAATTTATATATAAATATTATATCATAAACAAAAACTTTGTTTTAAGAAATTTTCGTGGACAGATGATTATGCAATTTAGCACACCTACTAGCTGTCTCTCCCGGCTTCGCACGGATATGTCAGGCAATATGGCAAAAAATCATTGATTTAGAAAAATATTAAATACCTAATACAAATTTTAATATCGGTCTCAACAGTGACAACAAATTAAATTTATGGCAGAACAACCTCTGCCGGGACAGCCAGTTGCCAATAATTTCTGCAGCTAAAGAAATACTTCATCATTCGGCATTATCAGCTCTTATCGGTACACTGCTGGACATAGGCCTCTCTCAATGGATGCCAAGACGACCGACCTCCTGCTACTCGCATCCATCCCGGACCGGCTACTGCACGGAGATCGTCTTCCCACCTGGTGAACGGTCGACCAACACTTCCTTTTCAAAGTCATTAAGGCAGAGAACTAAAGTATCCAATATCACGCAACGTAGCCTCGCTGAAGTAGCAATGAGCTGGTCACACACACAGAACAGATGGCAGATGGGCAGTAAGGCTCTGGAGCGGAGGCCGCGTTTAGGAAAAGAAAAACTCACTACTATATTTTATTATCGAAGTTTTCATAATACAGGATTCATAGGATTTCATAGGACAGGGATTGTAAAAGGTTTTCTTTTAAATCGGTCCAATAGTTTCGGAGTCTATTCAATGCAAACAAACAAACAAATAGCCAATCAAACAATTAAATATTTTCTCTTCGCAATACAATTAGTATAGATGTGTAGAAGTGCAGAACGCTAACATCACAAAATAGGTTGATCTAAGGTATAAACCTTAGGCAATTAGAGGTAACTTTGTTAAAAAATTACACCTACAATCCCACCATGTGCAGGTCGAACCCGCTGTACACCGAGCAGGAGGAGCAGGAGGTAGTAATCGACGTGGACCCCTTTGAGGAGGTCACCGAGGGGGACAAACAGGAGTCGCTTACCCCCCGCCGAGCGCCTTCTACTTCCTCGGGTAAGTGAGAGGCAAGAGGGCAATTTGTAGTTAAAAAGTTGCTGGTGCTAGGCTGGGTCTCACCGCTGCTACTCCTGTGTCGCCAGGATTGACAGCGGATAACACTATGATCCTCTCATATGATCACAGGGAACCCGAGAGAGATGTCAAAGAGATCGAACGGACCCAATTCCGTTGCAATGAACTGATGAAACACTATCGCGTAGATGACGAAGGTACCTCTCGCCCGCACAATGCCGCCGCAAAGCTATACTGTCGAGTTTCATACTGTTTGCGAGAATCCGGTGGTCCATTGAAGAAGAAGGCGGGTGGAGGGCAACACGTCTGCATAACCTATGCGGATGTTTAAGAGCGTTCGTAGCCACTTAAATAGCTCGGATGGTTCCTTTGCTTGTGAGCAAGTATAAAAAAGTGTGAGGGGTGCATTTAGAATTATTATCACTTGTGCTTCAGGCTATGGAAGCGGCGGTGGCAGTAACGGGCGCGTGTCACCGAATTTACCAAAGAGCGGGGAGGAGTCCGAAGGGAGGGGGAGCTCCGACTCGGACAAACGTGACGGATCTCAGAGCAGCCTGGAGTCAGACAGCCAGCCCTGCACCATGACCAGAAGTTTGAAGGAGGACATCAGGGCCTGTCTGGGGGGCTACAGGTCAGTACGAAGTAGCTACAGCTCCCGTGCACCTCGCCAGGGGCGGCACTGAAGGCGCTATGTTGTGCCGCGAGCTGCACACACCACTGGAAACAATTCTTCGGAACAGTAATGAAAAATACGATCTATATAACAGTGGGCTAGTCGGATTTGCGAGCTACCTTACACTAGGTTGTACGAAAAGTAAGCCGTAGTATATCTGCTAGGTTAAGCCTTGAGGTTCGCCCACATCAGATCCAGTTCATTCGTAGCACTTATTCTGGCTGTGACCTAGTGGCTCATTTAGAAATAAAAAAGAAATAGACATCTCTCATTGACGACCAAATCCATTCGACGATTCTTCTGAGCGAGTAACACGTCATCCGGAACGCTTCTAAAGTTCTCTTATGTTCGTAGACAATACACAGAGAAGCCCCCCATCAGATGGGAGCGAGACGTGGGCCACGTTGTAGAAGCTGCCATCAGGGGGGCCGGGGGGATCAGCGCTGCGCGTGCCCGGCTGCACGCGGCCCTCCTGGCGTTACATGAGACCCCCCCGAACAGGGGACCCACCCTGCCGTATTGCGGCCCGGGGGTGCGTCCGGGAGACGTCACTATGATGCCGAAGACGACGGAATTGTCTCTATTGGTGAGTTTTATGTAAACTAACATAATAAGGCTGAAGAGTGATTTTCTTTTTCTTTTGTTTGAACGTTATTCGTAAAATTATATTTGAAAAAAAGTTTTTGTGTATATATAATGAAGGTAATTAATTAAGGCTACATGTCGAGACGCTACGACCAATCGTGCCGGAGTAATGGCGATGAAACCGTTGGACGCTGTTAGTAAACAGTCCCCTGCGAAATACGCTGAGGCCACGATATCATGTCGAACACGAAAGAAAGAAAAAATAACGTGTTATGTACCCGTGATACACGCTCTTTCAACACGCGGTTTATTTAATGAC
>JAFELO010001315.1:4873-66587 GCA_017140195.1 Eumaeus atala | reverse complement strand
TCGACCTATCGAGAGTCACTCCCAAGTATTTCACCGTCTCTGCTCTAGGTATCTCGTTACCGTAGAGCAGGATAGGAGGCATGTTACCTCGTCTATGCAAGGGGCGGTTTCGTGAGAAGAGTATGGACTTACTCTTCTCCGCATTAACCTCTATTCTCCATTTCAAGAACCATTCACCGCGTTCGGTGACGGCTTTTTGGAGAAGTTTGGCTCTGTAGTTGGGGAGGTGTCTAATGTACAATGTGGTGTCATCCGCGAACATCGCCAGCTGGAGGCTGGGGTGTCGCGGTATGTCGCTGGTGATTGAAGAGGGTGGGAGAAAGGACCGATCCTTGCGGACAACCGGCCCTGAGGGGACGAGGGGAGGACAGGGAGTGGAGGGCACACTCTGTAGCGGAACTGCCTCTTCGCTAGGTAGCTGTTTACTATCAGTACCAGCCTGTCAGGCAGTCCTAACTGGTATAGTTTGAAGATGAGGCCTTGATGCCAAATCTTGTCAAACGCCTTTGCTACATCAAAGAAGACAGCGGTCGTGCCGCGTGGCCGGTCCTGTCTTTTGAGTCCCGACAGTACGTACTCCGTGAGGCGGTGTACTTGTTGTGGGCAGCTGTGGCTGTCGCGAAATGCGAACTGCTCGTCTATGAATAGGTTTTCCTCTCTTATCACGGTTTTAAGGCGTGCGAGAATTATCCTTTCATAGATTTTACCTAGCGAGCTTATGAGACTTATGGGCCGGTAACTAGTGGGCTCCGCCCGGGGTTTCCCCGGTTTGTGTATGCCGATCACTATGGCTTCCTTCCTTACGTCTGGGAAAGTGCATTGTGCCAGAAGGGCATTAAAATACACACTAGGAGGTGTATAATAACGGGAGGCAGCTGTTTCAGCGCCTTGTTGGTTATTCCATCGGACCCGGGGGCCCTCTTTGAGTGAAGGTTCTTTATTAGATCCTTTACTTCTTCTGTGTCCGTCAGACGTATGATCTCATCATCATCATCCGGCAGCACAGCCAGTCGGGCCGTTATTACACTTTCTACCTCTTTTATGTGAGAGGGGTCTGTGGGGAGGGAGCTAGGAGTAAATTGACTCTCTAGTGTGTCGGCTAGACACTCCGCTTTTCCGTCATCCTCTAGAGCAGGTAATCGATTTTCCCGATTTAGTGGTGGCATTTGAGCCACGGTTCGGACTTCATAGCCCTCGCTAACGGCCAGTAGGCCGTGTGTGACGGAGATTGTTCGCTGACGAAGTGATCCCACCTCCCGTTTATGAACTTGGGTATTGCCTTTTTGACTTCTCTTTCGAGTTTTCGGATGGCCAGCCTGTACACTTCGCCACCGTTGCGATCGTACAGACGTTTCGCCGCATTTTTTCGACGGATTAGGTCCCTAACTTCGTCAGAGAGAGCTAAAAGGCCCTCTGGGACGGTGGAGATCTCTCTTGACGATTCTCCTATTTTTCTAACCAGTAGTGCGGTTAATGAGGATGAAGCCACGATAGCGGCTTGGGGAGAGTCTAAACTGTCTGGGATGCTATCGAGGGCAATTTGTTGTATTTATGATATGTTTAGGAAGTGATCCGGTGTATAACGCACTTTCTACAAGATACGCACATGCACAGGAAATGTGACGTAAATGTCAATTATCCACTCTGATTGGAGTATAAACTTGCGAGTTACGGACGATCCAGGCGTGCGGATCCGAAGCGAGCCATCTGAGCCCTTTTACGACTACCGACGCCCAAGAACATCCACACAATTACTATTAAAGAAAAAAATACAACTCCCAACACGCCATTAAAGGCGAATCAAATCATTAAGGTAAAGTAGAGTAAAGTACCTTCACGCCTGTTATCCCCGAAGAGGTAGGCAGAGGTGTGTTAGTACATCCACAACTCGTAAGTCCGGTAGATATACTAGCACACACACACGATTAGCCAAGGTACTGAGGCCCATGATGTCTTAGGTGGCAAGCCTATGGCAAACCGTTCATATTCATAGTAGGAACGATTAGTAGCGCTGCAATTATTAATACATTATGTCTAAGTCAGTGTTGCGAGCTCATTGCGACACCGCGCTGCGGTCGGCGCCGCTCGGTAGCGCTCGAGTTTAGCAACTAACGCCTGCGTATAAAGCGCATTCTTACAAGCAAGTGACTTCTCCGAAGACCCCAGGGCTGTGGTCTGTGGATTTTTTAGATAGGCCTGTGGTAAGTACCGTAAGGACTTGTGTTACAGGTAATAGAACAACGGAAATATATATTTAATATATTTAAGATTTCTAATATACGAATACATATAATAGATATATAAATACCTACTACTAAATCCGCGGCATCTGGCGCAACACGTGGGCTAACCGCCACGTCACCAACTGAGCCAGCCGGCCGCCATTATGAACGTATGAAACATTAAAATAGAAACAAAGAATAATTTAGTTGTGGAGCACACACACACATAATGTGACCAACGTCTAAAGTACTTACCTCGACACACGAAATGCTCGGAAGGGTGACAGAAAAGAGATCTTAGCTGAAGGTAACTAGAATACATGACATTTATAAAGCAAAGAAGGAAGACAGAGGAAGACCGAGACGTAGTGTACAGACCTGTTGAAAGAAGAATTAAATATCACCTCCAGCGGAGAATTGAAGCGCCAGGCGGACAGAAGCAGGGTTCGGCAGGCGCTCCGAAGACGTGATCCTCGCTCCCAAACTTTAAATAGGCACGTAAACAGCCTGTCGTGTTTCCAGCGTGAAAATAGGCAGATAATGGAGAAAGGATTTCAGTATAATGTATAGCCCCGCGTCACGTGACGTATGAGGTACCTTTCGTGCCAGTTCAATTTTGTTCCAAAGCAGCAACTTCCCTCTTTGTAAGCCTCCTAGACTGCTAGCTGTAGCTTGCACGCGTTGCTACACTTTTTCTAACCCAAGCTGTTCTATTCAGTACCATATTACTAAAGATATCGGACATCTATCTCCTACCATTAAAAATTCCATAAAACACAGACAAACAAACAATTTATTGACTTTGATATATACTACATATAGAATCTATATTTTTGTATAGTACAGGGGGCCAAACGAGAAATCGAAGCCCTTCTAACGACTACCGACGCATATGAACATCAATATAAGTACTATGCCGATGCGTTGCCCTCCTTTTCACATCTCCAATGGGCCACCGGCTACTCACAAACACTTTAAGGCGGTAACAAGTGAGCGAGAGGTACCTCCCTGTCGTGCCGGCCCAATTCCGCTGCAATTCGGCATGGCACTACCCTTTATATAAAAGTAATAAATACATAAACGAATTCACTACCTAGTTTAATGCGAAAAAACTAAGTTACTTTTTTTATAGTATAAGGGGGCAAGCGAGATGTCGCTTGCCCCATTATAGGGCGGATATAGGCGGAGCCTTTCAACGACTACCGACGCTATGGACATACGCATTATTATCATGCAGATGCGTTGCGCTGCATCCCACCACCAGTCGGCCACCGGCTACTTGCAAAGCGCACGAAACGCGACACCATAGCTGACACTTTTCGGCTGATATGTGAGTGAACTCTTCTGCAAATCTCACAACTAGAGATTCAGTTGTGTGACAGAACACAACCTGCCTGTCACACTCGGGTATTCCCCTCGTACATAAACATTATACGACATGTTATTATATTTAAAGAGTTTAAATGGTTGCGGACGTGTTGCCATTTCACGTGACAGCCGACACCCGTGACACCATGGCATTTGACCCGGAGAAAGTTGTGTTATGATGGCATCAGAAAGGGAAACGGTACAGTCATAGTTGTGTTGAGCGTACAGCAGAAAAGGTAAGCATTGCTCAGTGAGGATGGGCGGTAGTGGTGAGCGTATTCTAGTGGTGTTTAATCTAACCAAATAGATCAAAATATTAAGTTAATTATTTAATACATTTAGGCCTATTTAGGTAACTATTAAACAACGAAAAACATTGCATTGCCCTGAAATTGCACAGAAAGTCCCACATCTTAAATGACATAATGCAATAATTAGGTCCACGAGCATAACTGGTGGCAATCCCCGAAGAGTAATCTAAGCCCGTCAAGTATCAAGGACTTGACAAATCGAATACGGTGAGTGCAATTATTATAACAATTGCCGTTGTTAGTACCTGTCACGAGCCCCGGAGCTGTGGGCATCAATCACACAGCACCAGCTTACCGGCAAGGTCGTTAAGACCCCGACTTGTCGCCATACTTGTTAAACTCATTACGTGTAATTGATTATGACGATATCTCAAAATTTTCAATTATAATTGTTTATTCCAATTTCAAAGGTGAGTTTCTTTTTCTGTGTTTGATTGTTTACAACGTATAACGTTTTGCCGCTTGACAATATATATATTTTCTGTTTTCCTTCTTGGTTTTATTAGTCTTTTAGATACGTGATGGATGAGATCTAGTTTTAATGTGAAATATGAAGAGTCAAAAAAATCTGTTAAGATTCTCGGTGGTTATTTTCTTTGATACATTTTCTTTTTCAATCATTTCAAGAAATTTTTCTTCGGGTTCCTACATCGTACTGATGTCGAGTCGAAGTAGGTAAGGTGATAAATTTAAAAAATAAAATACCTGTGTATTTTATATACATAGTACGCATCTTTGTTCAAATTTAGGAAAAATAATTAATAAAAGTGTAGGAACAAATCGGTTGTCAGAACTGAAAATGAAATCCTTAACACTAATCCGTGGGAGTTTTAGGTATGGTCGTGCGTGCGCATCGTAAAAATATACTTTAATATTTTCTCCCAAACGCACCTAAGGACACAACTGCAGTAGGTTCACGTTTTGATTAGAAGTAGTTAATTAAAACCCTTTATTAAATATCGATTAGCTACTTGACATTTTAATAATACCTGTAAAGCCGGCCCTTAGTGTAATTTAGTATTATTATTATAATAGTTGTCCTTACTTGTCTTTTAACAAACGCACCTACACTGCTGCCATAATGTTATATTATAATCTACTTAACACTTTATGTAATGCATGACATTATTCATAATATCTGATTTTCACGATCATGTAATTTAAAAATATTTTTTTGAGAAATGTTTTCATAAAAGATCTAAAAATAACCAAAATTAACTGCAGTTGTAGCTCGAACTTCAAACTCAGTGGGTTTTATTGTTCAATATTTATTGTATAAAAAACAACAAATAGCGCGCTCACATGCAATTGGTACTTAGGATTGCAATGCAACAGATTGGCCCATGAAGAGAATAACATGCTGTCAACTCCGTGTGAATTGTGAATGAAATCCTAACGACTGCTTAGTGGCTATTGTACCTTTATATGTGTTACGTCAGGATGTCATGTGGAGAGCTATGTGTGTCTAACACAGGCATCGGCTGTCGCAGCTGTCATCACAAGACAGACTGTATAAATAACTTGACAGAATATAACAGTGGTAAGCATGGCCAATAGTCAAATGCCTGTGGGGGATTCGAAATACCAGGTCGGACCAAAAACAGTTACTGGCGTTTTTAAATTACTAGTAACAGTTTGAAGTGAGGACGTTCGCGGTGTTACACGGTGTCGCGTTGGATTGTGGTCCCATCGAAATACGCAGATGAGTGTATTACTTGTGTCTTTGGTCTGCAAAAACATTTGCGCCCTTCAATATGTGTACTCTGCAGTTTATTCTCAATCAGATATGCATTTATCGTTTTCAAACATGATCGCACAGAACCCTGGCGTGACATGTAAAGCAATCGCCACGGTCTCGTGGTGTCGCGCTGTACGTCTGTACGTGCAGTTAATTTTCTTGGATATTCTGCTCTTGACCCGCTTGTCGTGTTTTATTGCTCAAGCGTGGAAGACGCTAATCCGTCTGTCAATTACAGTACATTGTTGTAGATAACTCACATTGTCTCATCATAATGTATGCCTATAATGTACTTGTGAAATAAACGTATTAGAAACAGAAATATAATTTATGTGTGGCTAATGTATACATCTAGAGAAGAAAAAGAGAGGACACATACTAATTAAGTGATAAGGTAAATTGCGTTTCGTCGTTAAAAAAAAATAACACAAACGGCGAAACTATTGAATGTGTTGGACCAATTAGCGGCTGCCGACGCCCATTAATACTCGCAATCTCGTGCCCATTAACATCAAATTATCAGGACATCTCGACGGATAGTCAGCCCCCAAAAAAGCACCGACGCCACCTCCACAGATGGGGTTATCCCACACCACAGTACAACCCCACTAACTTTCGGACAGTGCAGCCTCCTTTTGCTCTTTGTTTCTCTCTTCTTATAAGAGGGGTCCAGAGAGCAGCCTCCACCTCGGTTCCTTTGGCTTTGCTCAAGGTGTTTTGGTTCACCCAAAGCTACTGAACCCCAAATCCACTATAAGGCTTGAACTATAGGGGGCAAAATGTAACCTAGTCTAGACCTGTCCATATTTTACCTTAAGCCATATGGGTCTGTTGCATGCCGTAATGGTAAGATCCTCATCGATTCGGCATCAGATTTTAGATCTTAATCATTTGGCACTCAAAGCAGCTCCCTGGTAGTATCTTGTTTACAAGTACATCTAAACGAAATGATCACGCCACTCGCCGCTAACTGAGCCTACGGGTTGGTCACGTCTTCTATAATGTATATCTTCAGGCAATATGTTCTTTTGTAGCTTAAGCGTGCGCAAACAAATGCGGCTTTAAAGCGTTCTGGTGACTACGGCGTTCACAAAAATACACAAAACGAAGGCTTATGCAGTCATGCGGTGCCCGCCATATCCCCGACCTCTCTACCAATGGGCTATCGAACTCATACAAGCCGCTGTTACTGGACGGTGGCATTTGGTGGCGCACCCGGTCGTGCCGGTCTGATTCGTCGGCGATACCGCAATACCTTTAAATACATTTTCAATGTTCAGGCTACAAGCGCTCTCTTTACCCTGGACGGCGAGAACAGCGTGGAGCTCTCCAGGAGGCTGGCCCGAGGTGAGAAGAGACGGCGGCGCTGCCGGGCGGCGCTGGCCGTGATCGCGGTGCTGCTGCTGCTGGTGGCCGTGGGGGCCGTGGAGCTGCTCATGTCCAGGGGCCAGCGGCTGTACGGAGTTGTGCTGAGCTGAGTGAGTATTTTACTAACAAGTGGTGACGTTTGAGACACATGTGTACGGCACTTAACCACTGCAAGTATAAATACAATTAGATGCAGGAAAGTTGAGATTTTCCCAAAAAGAAATCATATTTCCGTGAACTTCTCCTTCAACATCTGAGTTAAATGATCAATTGTTTGTTTCCGAATAATGTTTACAATACAAATATTCACATTATTCCTTTAGATTCTAATTGTATATGAGAAATTCTCGACAGGAATTTCCTTATAGAATTTTATCATAATTTTCCTTTTTCAGAGCTGGAATGAGAAACTCCAACGACCTCTTGACATTTACAGGATCTTGGCCCTAAGTGAAACATCGGAAGAGGGAGAATTAGTCAGAAATCACAAAAGTGTGTCCGCAGGCACAAATGCACTCCCTATTCCCTTCTCCTATTCCGATGAGACGGCAATCCGAAGACCGGAGAGAAATCAGGCGATGGCTTAGCGTGCTCTCCGAGGCACGGGGGTGTAAGACGCTCAACTTCCTGACTCCGGATGGTTACTAGAAATTGAAACATCACAGCCACACATTGGTACCGGCTTGGTAACAGATCCGACCCGGTATTAGAACCCAGAAACTCAGGACTGTTTGAACAACTTTACACTAGACCACGAGACATACGCTAATGAAGTAGGTGGGTACTCTCATTCCGCTGCCGTTGAACAACAACAAGAGTGACAATAATAGACAGGGAAGAGAGCCCACAACTGCAACATTCGTCGATTATGCGTCGCTAATTGGCCCCATCCGATGAATTTGTTAAGATTTTTAATTTCTCTTGGTCTTATAGAATATGCAATCTGCTATCGAGAAGGGATAGTTAACGAATGTAAATGTGGATGAAACGCACCAAGTGTGTCCAGGTCATAGGCGTGGCCTCCGTCTGTAGCCCAGGGCCGGATTTAGAACAGGGAACAAGTGTATATACGAGTCTTTCCGCAGATTGACTTGTATTTTTGATTGTTTCCCAACTAATACTTCTATTTATTTTATCAACAGTAGGCTTAAGTATTTTTTGTGAGATAAAGGCCTTATTTCATTTGTTAATATTAAAGTGCCAATTAACTATTCAGTACTCTTAACAACCATATAACAAAAAATACGTAAGGCGCCCAATTCTAAATCCGGCCTTGCTTACTTGTGTGAATAAATATATCTATCAAGAGTTACCTAAACGTATGTGATATTTAAATGTTATGTGTGCATGTATTGTAAGTTATACACTAAAACTTTTATATAAGATTTAGTGCCTTAAAATTAGTTTAATCTTAGTTCCTTTGCAAATTCTATGTTTAAATCATTTTGCTTCTTTTGATTGATGTTTTAATTGAATTGGTAGAAAAAAGGCCGCAAACGATTTGCATTGTATAAAAAACCCTACTACATTTACAAATGTCATGTGATGTGGTTTGTATGTATGTAATAATTAATAAAAACCTCAAATAACATGAAATTACTTTAAATGTCATTTCAGGTTATTTTCTTCTAGGTTGTAGTTATTTATCTGAAATGTAAATTATAACTATCAAAGTAAACATTTTAAAAGCACAGATAATATCTTTTGTAATAATATTTTTTTGTGTATTTTATGTTTTATGTGTTGCCTTGTGTCAAATTCTTGTGATATAGAATATTATCATCTTTTACTGCTCCTTTTAAATATAAGGGGTTAAGGTTATTTCTTTTTACCTACGTATACGATAATATGAATATCGCATGAGACGAGGAGGCAGTACTTCAAATTCAAATTACTCTTTATTGACAGACAGCGTAGTACACAAAGATCTTGTTACAGTTTCTATTCTTACATCCAACCATATCTATGGTGCACAATAGTTTCTTATAATTAATACTTACATAGAATTTAGACAAGTTAGTTGATAATGATGACCAGTCCATACCAGTTACCAGCATGTAGTAGCGAAGGCTTCGGCCAAATAATGGACCCCCGCTGTGTAGCGACTAATGAAGGGAACATCAAACTATTCAAGGAATATTTGTGAATGATCAAGTTCGCTCAGTTTGCTTGAGCCTGCAGACGTCCAATTCCAGATGTGAGATGTGCCAGCGCCATTTACATTCATTAGGAATTTGTGTTGAAAGTTGAACCCAGTAATAAACCAAGTTTGTACTAAATATTTGTTTACCTGAAGTAATCAGTTCATGCCATGCGACGTCTATCGAAAATTAGCGCTTACACACATACAATATAGTGTTATTTATGTTCATAGAGTTATGTCGGTAGGGAAGCAAAGCTAGCCTACAACGCGGCCGTCTAAGTAGAAAGAGACAGCGAATGTAGTAAACTCTCTTTTTCCACTCATTTCTCTCTACTCAATGCGCATGAGAGACTAGATGGACAAAGATAGTACTGCATTCACATCTTCCTTCTCTATTCACCGAGACGGCCAGTCACCGTCACATTAACACCTATGGCGTATTCGCTTTTCTATGGTATTGCTAATAATAGTTTTAGGCAATGCGCCCTTTACTTTGTACATACGCAATATTTTAGTTTTACTTTAGTTTTGTTGATTACATAGGAAAATATCGTCGTTGCATACATAGCAATACATAGTAAAATAAACGCATTATGAGTATTTATGAGTAAGATATTCTCATAGGCGGACTTGTATTACCCGTCTGGAGATACTACTGTATTCTTATATAAAGCTTTACAGTCTGTGTGTGAATATATTAACATTAGCTGTTTTATGCTGCTTTTTTAGACGTAAGAGGTAAACCGAATTTGCTAGTGTAAGTAGTGCTGCGATCGGCGACGTTTTTGGTTTCTCGGCAACGAACCTGGATAGTGGATTACGATATTGTGATAATTGATTTATTATTCCAATAAACCGTGTGATTTATTTTTGTTGCTTTTTCTCCCTGTGCTTGGCGAGTATATCGTGTTCCGACATGCTCTTGCGGTCCCGTGCGCAAAAGGTTACTGTGGCCAAATGTTTTTTTCCTAAATTCAATGGTGTACTGTGTACAAAAGTGTACTGTACCAGTACTGTATATATATATATATATATGCCATAATTTATTTCTTAATCCCTATTTATTATTAATTAACGTTTTGAGCGAGAGCCTCTTTCTTGCTGGCCACATTTTTTTGAAAGAATTGGACTTCCATTTTTTTTATTTGTGAGTAATAAATGCCAGTACAACATTGCCGCCACATCCAACCGGCGCGCCTCACGCTCACATGTCAGCGTGAAGCAATCGCAACGTGCTCGGGTATTGTGCGGTCTGTGAGTGTGCACCTGAGTGCACGGCGAAGCATAGAGGCCGCTGTTCGACGATCTACAAAAGATCGAGTTTTTTTTATAAAATGGAGGGCAAACGAGAGATTGGTGCCTTTTTACGACGACGCCCATGAACATCTACGCAATTACTATGCCGATGCGTTGCGCTCCAAATGGGCCTTCGGCTACTCACAAATCGCATGAAACGCAACACGTAAAATGTCAATTTACGGGAGTATTATGTGAGCGAGAGGTACCTCTCCGGTCGTGCCGGCCCAATTACGTTGAATAGAAGGATGTAGTGTCGTGCACTATGCAAAGCACTGCCTCCTCCTATGCAGCATGCGCTACCTCTTCCTAAGTACTCGTTTCCCTACCTTATCTAATCAAAAAGAATCCTCAAACTATAGTTTATTTATGAACACCATAGCGTTCAGTCCTCGCGGTCAGATCAGTTGTCGGCGAACACCACGCCATCTATCCGCTGGTCTAGCTCGTTCATCGGCACTTCGTCTACCACCTGACACTTGAACGCCACCGCCACCACCTGTGGGATAAACCACAAAACACTCTTGAATCAGTCGCCATCTCGTGGCAAACGTGTTAAATGTGTTGCGTAACGCGGACAATAGATGAATCTAAACTGAACGTAAATCGTAATAGCCCAGGGAAAATACGGACTTGAAAATCAGGACATCGCATAATATGAGGTACTGCGGATGTTTATGAGAGTCGGTAGTCACGAGGAGACTCCGACTGCCAATTAATTTTTTTACCCATTATTATCATGGCCAAAGGGACCGAGAGGCTTCTGTCCCCCAACTCTGACGTCTGGGCAGCTTGCGCGCGATAGATAAAATGGCCTCTGCACTGATGTGAACATTTAGCAATGGAGAGGGCATGACTGGGGGCCCCGTCCCCTCTGCGACCTCAGACGGGTGAAAGAACTCACGAGTGGTAGTCTCGGAATACCTAACCGGTACTTGGCGGTATTATTTGAGCTGGACATATCGCGAATCGTATTGGAATTAGTCCCCAATCTTGATGGTGTCGTTCGGACTGTTCGTAGCCGAACACGTGTGCTGTTGTCTGATTTGACGAGTGTCTGGGCTGTAGGATATATTTCGCATAAGTCCTCAGGGACGTCTGCGTGTTCCCGCAACGGGTGTGCGGTGTCGTGCCAGAGAGCGTGTGTACCACGGACAGCTGGTGGAAATTCGCAGGAAGCGATTTTATCCTTTTTTTTACAAAATCTCTCTCTATGTGAGTGTCTAGCGCGAGCGAAAACTGCGCTGGTATATGACAGTCTCGGTCAGATACATACTTTGTGTCGAAAAGACATCTTAGTTTTAGCATTTATTAGATAATAAAGTTTATGTACGATGTACCGCGCTTTATTACTGACTTTGGTTATGTGCTCTTTGAAGATCGGAGTACTATCAAGAGTTTACTCGGGGATCTTCTGTGCCGTAGAGTGTCACTGGGGCGATGACGCGTCTAGCGTTGCTGTGCCTAGTTCCGCCAACACCTGCGCCACCGAAGCATATAGCACTACTCTTTTCTGAGTTGACTTCTATTCTTCATTGTGCGAACCACTCACCGACCGCAGTGATGGACCGCAGGAGATTAGCGTAGGATACCCTGACTGAGCTTAGACTCGAGTAAAGGACGGCAACAGGCCGGCGGCTCGGTCGGGAAGCATGCGTGGGCAGTCCCTAGTGTGGTTGTCACCCAGGCAGTTACAGCACAGGGGTGCTGCGCTTGACAATTGCGCGTATCGCTTGCAGTTACGGGACTCAAAGGATACCCTCCGAATGTTGTAGTTTGCCTTCCTTTCTAGTGTCAGAGGCAGAACGCACAGTACATTGTTAAATATAATTTTTGTTCTTGGGTTTGACATCCGATGTACTTAGGACACCGGAATATCCTGTCGTAAGAGGTCGGCTTTTACCTCCGGTTATGAGTTCCTTGGAAACTCCAACAGTGACAACTCTTAGTTAGGTTGGCCTGAAAATCTGTGTTAGGTATGCTCCTGGCTTAAACCGAGGTCAACCTTTTTGTGGGATATGCTATAACATTTTGTTGATTTTATTTTAATTAATGTCATGCTTTCTTTTTAATTTCCTTTGTGTTCTTTGTTATCTTTTTTATTTTGTTGGCTGTATAATTCGTACAAATAAAGCAATTTTCATTTTCTCGCTCGTCCTTTTATGGCCCTGTCAATTATAGCACTGGAAGTTACATTCCAGGCTGTACGCTTATGCCCTGTGATGGGCGGTCCTTCTTCGCCTAAGGGACGGATTTAGACGCGAATGGCGCGTCCATCTGGTCATCCATAGTTTAGTTAGTAGGTCTGGTGACTGCCTTTTTTTTTGGGTCTTTTCGGAGGTGAGCTCTGTGAAGTCACCGTCCACGTCCAGCTCCGCAGATATCGGCTCCTCTGAGGAGGATCGGGCACGATTGGGCGCTTGGCGGTCGTTTGGGAAATAGCGACCGCGGAGGTCCGATATTCCACGGTCTAAGGAGTGGGTGGGCAGATGGGGGACACGGAGGTTCCTTGGTCGACTACCGCAGAATGTGTGGATTACGCGGGCATGCACACGTTCCCATCCCGAATGAGCGGGAGGGATGTGTTTAAAGGCTACCAAGTGGGATGTGTGTAAAAGTGTATGTGATTTACGTGCTTCGCCTTTCGCAGTGTCTCTAGGGTCTCCTCAGAGGAAACTATACACAACGTGATTTATTAATACAAAAATATACGACTAACAAAATTGCGCAACAACAAATCATGCCTCGGGGTAATTAATAAATCGAACAGGCACAATCACAATTTTTTTTTACTGAATATATTGTGTAACGCGCACTAAACTTGCTTAAAACACGACAAGCACACGAAAACACCCTTTTCCAGGTATAAATACTCGCAATAAACTGACCAGACCGGAACATTGTTGTTCCAAAAAACTCAGAGCTCGGCACGACCGATCGGGATGGATACCAGTACCAGGCTGTGGTATATTATATACGCTTCGGCTTGTGTATAAATGAGGCGTAAATGTCATATATGTAAATATTACTGTAATATAATACGCCCCAGTCGATAGTAAAATAGAACGAGTAGGCAATTTGTTAGGCATTTATATATATAAACATGTCTGTGATGCATAGCTGCCGGACTTCACCTGGCTGCAGTCTCTTTTCTTGATCGTTATGTCATTGCAATCCTGTACTGTCTCAGCTTGGATTTGGGAGAGAAACTGGAAACACTTCCTACTATTTGCTTCTGATTTAATTCGTTGCGGGTCCCAAAGAAGTTTTTAGCATTCCCTCGGGCTCCCTGCTATCATATCGAGGGTCAAGAGTGGTGGGCTCTGTCAATCCTGGAGACATAGGAGTAGCAGCGGTGAAAAAGTGGAGTAGAAAAAGGCGGAAATGTCCACATTAGTTATGATAAGTAACCTATACTCATTCATGAGTGGAATGATCAAGCTGAAATTTATGTCAAATACTGAGAGCTGAAACTTCTTGAAAGCCAGAAAAAAACTTACAAGTCAACACAATCAAGAGGTGCTGCGGTTTTCGCAGATGTCTTCTGTGAAAAATAGGTCGCACTTACGTACTTAGGACGTATAGGGTATCTCCCGTTGACTTAGAATTATGAATTTTGCAAGAGGTACTTGTAGCGGACGATTAAACTCTAGAATGGTAAGGTGTTACTTCTTTAAATGTTATTTTTGGGCATACTTAAATTTAGCATTCTTTCAAACTGATTAAGGATCAAATCTCAGCAGGATAGTCTACTCGCTTATTTAAATAATAATAATATTCAAGTTTATCAATAGGGTTGAATGACAAATAGACGAAAAGTTAAAATCTTGCACAAGGACGTACCTTGGGTGCTGTTTCCGGGTTCTTGCGCAGGTTTGTGATGTATTTGTCGTAGTACCCGCCGCCGTGCCCCACGCGGCCCCCATCTCTGGAGAACGCCACCCCGGGCGCTATTATCAGATCCAGACCTGGAAAATGTGTTCGTGATCGCTAATTACACATATAGAACGGAAGTTCTCTAGGTATCCATAGCCCCATGCTTGGTTATGCTGATGTTTGTAGACATTGGTATCTTGCAAAGAGATAACGATTTTTCGGGGGTCCACTTTACTTGGTAGGACTATAAATACTTCTTAAGACTTAAGCGAACAAGTCAGAGCCTTGCAATGAGTAACGACGCCCGTCGGCATAACCCAAGCATAGCCCAATGCGGCTGTAACGCAGATGGCACTGCACTGCTCATTGTAAACCTTTATTTAGCCTGTTAGATATAGGCATCTTTCAATGAACGTGCTACTATTCACATCTAACTCGGACGTGGGCGCAGGTCGCCTGAGCGGAAGCTCAACTCGGAGTTGGACGGAGGTTATACCGTCAATTCCACCAACACCTTTTATTGGTTGTCTTATGCAATTATGTAAGCGATAGTATTGCATCGCAGCGGAATCTAGCCGGCACGGATAGGAAATATGGCTCGTTTTCATAAAACTAAAGTTACAGCATATGACAGCTATGAGTGTTGTGATGCTTGGGAGTAGGTAATGGCCTAAAGGCGCCGACTGGTTCTACTGTCTATTGTATATATGCTGATATCTATGGGCGTCGGAAGTCTAGACTAAGATTTATTTGCCAATTTATTTTTATTTGCCAAATTAAAAAGCCCACCATTATCCAAAGCATCCTCTCTCTGCTGATCCTTCGAGTGCTGTTGTATGCCGTGCCTCGTGAGCGGCATGCTGGACTCGTCTCCCGCTTCCAGCTTCAGCATCCGCATGATGCCGCCCGCATACTGCGGTACGAAGGCGACAGCGCCACGGGACTTGATGTGGCCGATAATAGGTGCCGTGTCCACCTCGTCAGGTGTGCTCATGAAGATGGCGATGCGTTGTGCTGTTTTGTAGTGGGGGTGGTTGATGATCTGGAATCGTAAAATGGAAACCTTAATAAGCGTTGTAAATGAAAGAAAATTCGAGAGAACAGAAATAGTCAATGAGGCTGAGGCTTTTTCCGTTGTCAGTGTTTCGATGTTAGTCAATTGAGTGACTGTGTACATATACTCTGGCGTCAGTCACATCCCACGGGCGGTATTAGCTGATCGAGATGTTAAATGGTAATAAGATGAGTGGGAATGGTTGATGAATTGGAATTGGATTTTTAGATGTTTTTTACCGGCGCGACACCCAAAAATTATTTGGTCAGTCATATATTTCATTATATTCAGATTGTAGCTGATGATATTAGTAGCCATACACTAATTTAAAGCACATCTCTTAGGGGTAAATAGATTTTTTTATTACATCGTGTTTTCAAGAGTTTGCTTATTTTTTTTTAAATAACAAGGAATAAATTTATGTAAAAAGAAACTCGGCATTGCTACCGATCCACGTATACACTAATCCTATAGTCAAACTTGAAATATCGCCGATGTATGCATTTAGATATAACCTACACAAGCTTTTAAGTAAGGTACTCACCTTTCATATATAAAAAAATATTTTAACTTTATTTCATAATTAAAACCTTAATGATATTTGATAAAAACTTGATCTTGGGAATGTTTTATTAGATTATTATGGGTGTATTACTAGTTTGTACCTCCACTAGAGAACAGTATCCTCAACGTCTTACTACCATAGACAAAATAAATATAAAGTACGGATATCCAACCTAAAATGCGCTCGTCTAAGCCGAAAGAGACCGCCAGTGTAGTTCACTCTGTGTCTCTCTTTTTTCATTCGTTTCTCTCTGTGCAATGCGCATGCATTAGGTACAGCTAGAGAGCCTTTCTATTCCTTCGCTATGCACGCATACGATTTGTCTGTCTAACAAAGATTTCATTCATCTTCTGTCTCTATTCACGAAGATAACCAGTCGCTGCCATATAACTGTCTATGGCAACCCTTCTACATGTATATTTTCTCTAATGCTGACGACAGACTAATGATAACAGAGGTCACTGTTGTACGTCACTTAGAGGGCATTTCCTAGGCAGTTTATCGGCCACTGTCATTATGTTTCGTCATAATGAGTATCTGCCGTATTAGTTTAGAGTTTTAGTAAACATTCGTGACCAAAAGCTAGTGCTTTATAAGTGTTTAATGCTTTACATAATAAATAATATCCATTCTCATCAAAACTTCGCATCGCTAAGGTTAGCCTGTGCCTTGCGATTTCATCTGCGTAGAACCTATTATAGTAGTATATTCATATCTGCACAAAATTTTATATAAATCCGTTATGCAGTTTTGTGTGAAATAGTAACAAACATACATACAGACTATGCATTCATAATAGTCGAAGGACTGGCTGTGCCCTGCGGTCTACCCCGTATAAAATATATTCCAAGGAATGATTTTTTTCTGGATAAATATGTACTCCAGATTGTATCATATAAAGGGCGTGAAATTATATATTATAGTAGCTGACCCGGCAAAGGTTTCACCGGGTCGGGTGAACAACCCTTGTCACTTAGGTATGGAAATGATATAGTGGCCGATTCTCAGACACACATCCTCCCATGCAGCATGGCAGTATCTCTTCCTAAAAACTAACATTGTGATACGAGAACTTTATATACAATATTAAGCGAGTGATATATTTAATATAAAATATATGAGATAGGTGGATATGTTTGAAATGTTATAGTAAGTACGTCCGCCGCGTGTATGAGCGATTAAGCACCAATAATTATACAAATATGTTAAGTTTCGCTCGAAAGAGAATATTATATTAAAAATTGTAATATAATCAATTATCGCATTTTATCAGTAAACTAGCGATCCCCCCGGCTACGCCCGTGAGGGGCCGGATTGCTAACTTAAGTTATTATGCTAAACCTTCGTCGGCAAACCATCAGAGGAAAGCGCATGAAATTCCGTTCGGTAAACTAAAAAAAAGTCAATCACTTACAGGCTTTTGGGAACTTTGCTTTATAATAGGAATATACTATAAGACTGAACAAGACGCTCGGTGCTTAGATATTTTGAATTCATTTTAAAAATATCAAGATTATTTATAACCAATCCAATCTAAATCTTTTATCATCAAATGTTACTTAATAAATGTATGACCACATTAGTTTAATGATTGTGATAACATTTAATGAAATGTCTGTCGATAATCGAAGTAACAAATAAAAAATTTCAATTTAGAATAGAATAGAAAAAAGCTTTATTCGGAACAAAGACAACATTATACAGAGAAATCGACAGAAAAATAAAGTGTTAAAACTATTATATAACAATAAACAAACACAGAACTTCTCAACAAAACATCATAGACAAAAGAAAACATATGCACAATAATTGCACACTTAAATAATTAATGCAGCTTTGCCCCGAAAGGAGATGCCACTCGACAGAAGTTGGAAATACAATGCAGTATTTCCAACACCGATATTCTGCGGCACAATTGGGGGTGGAAAGGCAGAAAAATATATATTTAAAAAATAATATATTTATATATACAGTGACGGCTCGGAACAATAAGAGATAAATACAAATAGAGACTTACATAGATATACATATACAGATGCATATACAAGTGTAAACGTTAATATACGCAATATATAGTAATCTAACGATGATAGCAGAGTTCAGTCGAAGGCTACCACACCCTCATTATATATATTAGGCAGCTACCAAAATAGATGCTGAATTACCACTAACTAGCAAATGATATTGCGTTCACTTACAAGTTTGTAGGTCAAGTAAGTGTGATCTTAACTTCGATTTAAATGTTTTTGCTGCTCGTATCGGTGGCGGCAAATTATTCCAGCATTTGGTTGCTGCATACTCGTATCTAAAGCTACCTTGAAGTGCCGCGGTACGATGGGGATACGAGACTAACATATCTGCAGGTGTTCGCGTATAGTGAGTGTTCTACCCATCACGTGACCATTGCAGCTTATTATAGGAATATAGCGGCGTTTTATGCCTTATTATACCAAAGAGTAATGTGGCGAGGTGTAAGTATCTTCGATGCTCCACGCGCAAAATTTCAAAACTGTTCAGATGGGGTGATATGTGTTCTCGAGGAGGGATGTCGCAACAATAACGAGCGCACGAATTCTGCACTTTTTGGTCCAAGTTTTTAGATCGTGAGAGTAGGCATTGTCCAATTACTGCATTTGCATAGTTCAATTTGGAAAGTATTAATATCTGAGTCTGATCGGTACAAAGCTTCTTATTTTGTACAGAACTTTTAATCTGTAGAAGCAGTTTTGTACGGTGTTTCTAATCTGTTTCTCAAACCGGAGGTGCTCGTCTACGATTACACATAAATTACGTGCATCCATCACGCGTTCGGTCTCGCTATTTTCAATACGTGTTATGACATTATTGGATGAGAGTTTGTCAATTTGCTTTCGTGTACATATAACCATATATTTCGTTTTATTAGGGTTTAATACCAAAACGTTTGCTTTGGACCATTCTGAGATACTCAGCATAGATCTGATATTTGCACAATATTTAATATTTTTTTACTATGGCAGCGCAATAAATTGCAAATAGCACTGGGGCGATAATAGAGCCTTGCGGAACTCCTCTCTTTACGTGGGTTGGTACCGATACCGATCGATAGCTGAGCCATCACAATTTTATACCTCCACAATCTACTTGCGTTCACTAAGATAGCTAGCAAACCAGGTCATTGTTGGAGCAAAACCCATAATACTTTAATTTTGCAAGTAATATGGACCTATTTATGCAGTCGAAAGCGCGAGAAAAATCGAATAAAACCAGAATAGTAGCTTCGTTCATATCCTGCGCAGCCAGTACATTGTACATTACATCAGCCAATGCAGTGGTGGCAGTGTGATATTTACGAAATCCCGATTGTGTGGTTGGCAGTATGTAATTGGAATTTAAATAGGTAGTAACTTGATCACAGACTAACCTCTCCAGAACCTTCGAAACGCATGGCAAGATACTTATCGGGCGTAAGTCTGATTTCTAATATATAATTTCACGTGACGATATGATAAACAGATTGTTTGGGCTTTAATGGCATTATCATTCTATTTAACCAGAGATTTTATTTATATTTAGACCGATTTAGCCACAATATTTATAATTTGTATGAGACGTGGCTAAGGAAACTGCTGTATCTTAACTATTACTAAAGTGGTTATTTGAATGCTTGAAAAATAGTTATCAACCTTAACTAAACGTAAGTTAATTTTTGATTGTCACTCTCAATGAACAGTGAGTATAGAAATATTATAGTACTAGCTCTGACCGCGACTTCGTTTGCGTAACATAACATGTCACCTGTTTCAACAAACGAATGTATTGATTTCTTAAGTTTAAGCGTATGTTAGTACGCAGTAACTCTCTAAACTCTCACTCTCACGAGGCGCAAGTCACAGAGTCGGACACAGTCGCACGATTAGTGGCCGGGAGGGCCCTATCTCGTCGTGATGTATTTGAACTATTCTCCATCTGGCTGGTCCAGGGACAACGAGTCTACTGCCGTCAAGTCTTTCTATACAGCCTATTGTCTAACAAAGTATAATTATTTAGAATATCGGTCCCAGCAGTTCCGGCCTTAAGTTGACTTATATTTTTCATCCCGTCATCCTGAGACTGGGCCGCATAGAACCAATCAGTAACTTCTAGGCGGTTAATATTTATACGATCAATAGGGTTTCTGCTTGACGTATCAACGTGTTTCATTCTCCAGGTCCGTATTCTACGCTAATATCATATCCCTGTATTGACAGCCACCATCTCGCAATGCGTGGAATCTCGAAATATTACAATTTCTAGATGCTTACCAATAACGTATACCTGGAATATTCGTAACGACTCGACAACAGCTAATGCTCATAACTATGGTACACTGATTCTTCCCTAGGTGTCACTCTGCTAAAATACATAACTGGTAATGTACTGTCAGATTGTCGCTGTAACAATATACCTGCTGTTCCTAGTTTACATGCCTCCGTATGAATTTCAGTATATAACGCAGACTCATATAGGGCTAAAACTCGTTTTGAACACAAACATTTTTTTAACTCCTCAAAACTATTGACTTGCCTATTGCCTCACAGCCACGACACAGTTTTCTTCCTCATTTCCGTTAAAGAGCGGGCTATAATTGCGAATTTATATATGAATTTACGGAAATAACTACAGAGACCTATGAATTGACGCACTTCATGAACTCTTTTCGGTACCGGGAATTGCAACAACGCAATTAATTTTAATTCCGCAGGTTGTATACCATTTTGAGAGATCTCGTGACCTAAATAAGTAACTTTATTATGCAAGAATGAACATTTTTCATATTTAATTTTAGATGTTCTAATTGAAATTTATGCAACACAGATTCTACCATTTTTATACCGTAACTTATATCAATTGAGGGTATCAATAAATCATTGAAGAACGCTAAAATTTCATTCGGTGAATCATCTGTTTGTGAATTTGAATAACGAATGGACTCGACCAATTTGCTGACTAAACGCATAAAAACGGAGGGCGCGTTTGTTAAGCCAAATGGGACACGTAAATATTCGTAATGACCCTGAGGTGTTATAAACACTGTTTCATGTAAGTCTTCCGGCGCAATTGACAATTGATGATAACTTTGTGCCATATCAAGGCATGTAAAATATTTCATACCTGCCAAATTAGATATTTGATCCTCAATATTCGGTTATTGATCTATCTTTCGCAGTTATTGCGTTAAGTGCGCGGTAATCTACACATAACCTATACTGTCACAGTTTTTTTTCTTTACTATGATAATTGGAGAGGTGTAATTGGACTCGGATTCCTTAATAATACCAGAATTTAACAACTCACGGATTTTTGAACTAGACATTTGTTGTTCAGGGTGCGATAGCCTATATGGTTGGCGATATATGGGCTTCTGTGTGGTCAATTTTATTCTCATATTTAGCAATTTCGTGCAACCAAACTCTTTTGTGTCTTTTGCAAAAGTGTGTTTATATTGTAATAATAAATTTATTAAACGTTTTTAGATTTCCTGTGCTAATATCGACTATAGGCACCCCGTCTACACTACTATTTATGTTTTGGTTTATGGTAAGTATGATGGCAGACGACGATGTAGGCTTATGCTACTTAAAACTACTGTTACATTTTTATAGTTGGGTTGGAAATATTAGGTAGGCTAGGTATAAATGGCTTCGGAGGTGGGTGGAAGACCTGGCGCGGCAGCCGTACGGCACAGAAATAACGGCTGCCTTGCGCCCGGTCCTCGAGCGGTAGGTACTCACCGGGCACGACTGCTTCGGTGAGCATCTGTGTCGGACGGCCCGCAGGCAGCGACGACTCGGTGTCACGATTGTGACGCGGCGGTGGACTCGGCCCAGCACACCCTCGAGGTGTGCCCGAGAGATGGGCGGCGCTGCGTCACGACCTGACATCAGTTGTCGGAGGGGACTTGTCAAAGTTGAGCATCATCGTCGCGATGCTCGGCAGCGACGAGTCCTACCAGGCGATGGCTTCCTTCTGCGAGACCGTCATGTCCCAGAAGGAAGCCGATGAGCGGGTGAGAGAGGAGGCTGCCGACGCGGCCTCTCCCCGCCGACGACGAATGGAGGTGCGAAGGAGGCGCTATCTGTAGCGCCTTCAGTAGTGCCCCTGTGTTCCGTGTCAGGCCGGGATGGGAACCCGGTCCACTTCATCAAAAACACGGCGTCGTGGGGACTGTCATAGAGTAGCCGGACAGTCCCCGAGGAGGTGAGGACTGGCCTTTTCGCAGAGGCCAGCCTGTCGCTGGAGGGGTCCTGTTGCCTGCAGATCCGGGACCCTCCACTAATAGCGGCTGAAGGCTCCCGTAGGGTTTTCGTTGGTATTGCTACCCGATTGCGGAGTCCAACATAGGTCTGGGGGTCTACCCGGGCTCCCAGGTATCATGCGTAAATGGATTCCCCTTCGCCATCAAAAAAAAGGTATAAATGGCTGGGCATGGCTTACCCGACTTGGCTTGGCGATCGACAGATTCCTCCCAGGACTCAGCTCGCACTAAAGCCTTGCCTGCTTCCCACTTGATGTTGTCGGTACCAGTGTTTACGATCTTCTTGTAGCCCTTGCATTCGCAGAGCAATGTAGCCGGTAAGGAGTATGAAACTCCCTGCAAAGGTGCATACGTCGATTCTTTGCTCGATGTCGACCACCCTGAAGTTTGAAGTGTCGGTGACTATGTCGAAATCTGTGGCTAGGATATAGTCCTTTGTTAACATAACAGTCCCCTTAGTGACCACCAGTGACACACAAGGTGCGTTGATAACACTCTGACCAATCAGTAATTGTGTGTCTTGCATATCAACGTCTGTCACGTGCGCAGTACCGTCGCACCTGTATGTCATCTATCTCTAATCTACTGTACCACGATTAGTAAGTAGACTGCCAGAAAAACTTCGAAGTACAAATTTTTCAGGCGTGACGTTGAGTGCTAACACATTTACAATTCCAATATTAATGACATTCACTTGGCTTCTTGTACCGTCATAAGACTCAAATAAATGCGGTTTACCCTCACGAGTTTTTTTGTAGATCTCATTGTAATTTTGTAGTATCTTGATTTCATTGACCGTGCTGCTTGATTCAACTGGAATTTAAAAGAAGTGCTAGGACAGCGATTGGCAATGTGACCTTGCATTCCACACTTGTAACAAGTACGCTGATCGGGTAACGTGCAGTTTCGTAGGTTATGTCCAGTCTTTTTGCAACGTGGACAGGGATCGACATCAGGATTTTATCTTCTTTTCTGAGGTTATTGAAGCTTTAGTGTCCTTGTTAAACATGTGTACCTCAGATGTTGTTAGACGAAAATCATCGAGGGAACACAAGAACTCTCTTCGTACAGCTCATCGGGTCGTTCACACTGGAACGCTCGTGCATTTAGTTGTAATGAACTCGGTAATTCTCTGATGATGTACGAGACACTAGCAGCATCGGAAAGATTACAGCGAAAACACATGGCGATCTTGTCTTGGTAGTATTTCGTGATTGTTTCGCTGGATAACTTCTTTCTATTCATCATCCCGTCTTAATAGCACGCTGTAGTCACGATGCTTTGGAAATGCTCGAGTTAATATTCCCTTCCATTCTTCCCAGGAGTAACTATATTCGTCTAGGCTATTGTACCACTTCCTAGCTTAGCCACGGTTTGTCTTGTAAGTGGAAGGTTTTCACCTTGTCACTCCAACCATGATGTCCTCCAATAGGGCGGTTTTCTTCAACCACGTCGACACGAAGCTATCCTCTGCTTCGGGGTTAAACTCTGGTATGTGTGATGCTGCATGATGACTTCTAGAACGGCTGAGCAACGGCTGCATGATAACTTTTCGTGATTGAGGTCATGTATTGCCCTATCAATTTCACTTCTGAATAATTTTTTCAACAGTTTCCAAGCTGGCGGCTGGTAGTCGTCTCTTTGCTGGCACAACATGATTCTTGTTCGCTCCATCCAGACGGACGGACTCCATGGGAGTACCCTATGGTAACTCTTTTGGGACGGAAAAGGGGGAAGCGGTCCCCCTCCCCACAGTAGTGGGACAGCGCGCGCACGATGCCGTTTAAATTGTGGTGCCGTGGATAAGGATAATTGAGCTCGTTTAATGAATCCCTTGAAATAAGCGCTCCAGGTATTTTTCTGGCTTGGCAGGCGGATGTGACGCCATCATCGGTCGCTGGCAGGCTTGGCTAACAGTTGCGCGCTCAAATGTTGTAGCATGACTTTGTCTATGGCTTTGGCTATGGCTATGGCTCTGGCTATGGCTCTGGCTCTGGCTCTGGCTATTGCTCTGGCTCTGTCTATGGCTCTGGCTCTGGATCTGGCTATGGCTCTGGTTATGGCTCTGGCTCTGGATATGGCTCTGGATATGGCTCTGGCTATGGCTTTGGCTGTGGCTGTGGCTGTGGCTGTGGCTGTGGCTGCGGCTGACGACGGGTACCCGTGTCCGTGATCTATACGTAATCGACTGCACGGAGACGAGCAAACGTCAAGACGACGAGTTGTTCGAATTCCTCTGAGCAGAATTTTACAGGCGTTTTAACCTGAGTTTGTGGTATATAATTACCACAAACTCAGGTTAAAAACGTCTGTGACATACGAACATGACGAATATTCCTGCTTTCGTCCTTTGGCAACGGTACCCAAAGTAAAAACTTATTTTACGCACACTTGTAGCGCCGCGTATATGTTGCTGACGCGAACTCATAACATTTTTCCCTGACGCCGCTAAAAATGATTTCACTCCAAATAGTGTATTTTATACTGTAGGCAACCAGAAGAAGTATAGACTATCTTGAGAAGAAATTGATATGTTTAATAGTTTATTTAAACAGATAAACTTACTTTATTGTAAACAATGGCGGACTGCCGCGCTTTCTCCTCTACAGACATATCCGATATGCTCTTGGCTATCCGCTCTCTGAGGAGAACCTTGGCTGGATCTGGTTTACGGCTCATTTTTGAAGATGTACTAGGATCGAAACCATTATGTTAGTCTTTAGTCAGATATAGTGCCTTGCTGCATTGTAGCGAATTGAGCTGGCGCGACCGGAGAGGTACCTCTCGCTCACATGATACCGCCGTAAAGTGATATACTGTCACGCTTCGTGCCGTTTCTGAGTAGCCATTGATATTGGAGTGAAGGGGAGCATCTGCCTTCTGCATTAACCTGTGTATATTAATGGGCGTAGACCGTTAACAAATTGGCTCCTACTTTTCGTGTGTAGACACCAAAATAAACTAGTTGAAGATTTTCACTAGTCTGCTGCAGGATTGGGCTAACACGGTGTCTGTTCGTTTGTGTAGCATTAAGTAGTGTTGTGCTCTTTAACTCTTATCAAATGGTATTTATATAAAACAATTTTACGAATAATAGCAAAAAAAAAAATAGGACAACCCAAGTAGTCCTAATATCCGTTATTAAAACCTCGAAATTGGCAAGAAATTAAAAAGGAGTAAACACTACAAAGAGTGGATTAAATAATTACTATTCACTATAATTCACATAATTTAACATTTAGTTTGTTTGAAGGTTATGTATTGACATACCTAAGAACGCGCACAATATTTCGCCTCCACATCTACTCCGAAACTGATAATAATTAGTACGAAACATCATATCGAAAACATTTCTTTAGACATTCTTATCTCAGTTATCACTGAGTACACCGGAACAACAAATGTGCATTATTACATTACGTATTCCTAACATACATTCTTTGTTCACGTGCTAGTTTGTATTGAAAAAGTGCCATCTACCTGCAGTAAGTAATGTTACGAATAAAGAAAGTTAAGTACGAAGTTAGCAAGTTTCTCAATAGATGTCACAATTGCATTTATTTACCTGGTATACATATTTTAGAAGTCAAATATAAAAGTATTCCATAAGTTTTACAAGTGAAGCTAGTAGGAGCATGTAATTAATAAAATGATAACATTACATGCAAACTCAAGTTTGTCTTCCTTCTAGGTTCCAAATAAAGGTAGTATAGTATATAGTAACGGATTGTTTATAGTTGCTATATTCTTATCAATAGGTACAAAGGTAGGCGGTTGGGTCCGGTAGGTACCTACTGTCACTTGTAAATGACGGCATTAAAAAGATGGTAAAATTAATAACTTCTTTGAGGGAATAAGAACATTTAGTCATTTTATATAAAACATGTTTTGCGTACAATAACATAAAAAATAGTAATACTTCATCGGTATTTTTCTTCATTTCGTATTCATCAATCTTAGAGCAGAACTTAACAGCACAACTTTTTATCCGCTATCAAAATATAAGAACATCATGACACCACCACATTTGGTCGAGTCCTTGCCTATTCACGTACATACCTACCTACAGCCTATAGACAAAATATTTTTACTATATAACCGGCGTTTAAACAGACTAATTTCAGGGCCATAAAAGTGCGTTCTATCTTAAAGTAAGTTTTATTCCTAGTCTATATAGTATATATTATGTAAGCCCTAAGGTAGATGAAGGTTCTCCAAACGTTCGTGGTAGTACCATCGTACGTGGTAATCGTACTCAGATTACAATGTGGAATAACATAAAAGTGCTTCACCCGATAGGTACAGAATGAAGATTGACGCAGTTTTCACTGGGTGTGTATAACCCCGTACCTCCCGCACAAGTCAACACAGCATAGAACATGTAATTAATATGATTTTACTCACGAGTCATTACGCGTTTTAGTTTTATTCACTTGGATATTAAATATTACTTTTGGATATTATATTACAGCGTAGAGAAGTACGCAATCCGCGGCTGTAATGGGCTACTCTTCGCTTCCACGACCGAAAAGAAATAGTTGTTAAAATTTGATCTATGGGCGTGTGCAAATATTTTTTTATGAGCTGGTGCCCACGACTTCGTTCGCGTACGTCTTCACATATACGTCTACAGAGATACAGCGTGGCGTCGCTTGAGCGGTTGACAACTGACTTGTGGCTCTGTAATTGTTTTAAAAAATAAATAGTAACAGTGTGTGATTCAAGTTTTCAATATCATATTTATTTCAGTAAGCGTACAAATAACAATACAAACAATATAAGTACAGTAAAATAAGTACAATCTAGTGACATATCGAAACGAACTTAGATAAGTTAAATCAGTTGTTTATCCGCACGCGTTTAACAACAACATCGCGTTTACGTTAAATCGCATAATCGTCCAGTACAACGCCTTAATAACTTTATTGGTGACAGTGCCTAAGCTCAATATGGCTAACAAATGTGTGCGTTTTGGTAAGTTTATTAGCTCCACTGATAGTGCCAAGTGTGCAGGTGTCTAAGTACGTACCATTGAGCTTGCTGCACGGGGTATGAGCATAAAAACGAAGCGGACCCGGCCATGAACAACGTGATAGTGCAATTGAAGCAGGAACTAAACGATCGGGAGCAGGAATACTTGCTCAACGACATACAGATAACGGGCATACCCGAAACAGCGGTGAGAATGTCGTTCAGCTGGTGGTATCACTAGGAAGGTTGGAGTCGACATCGACGCGCGTGATATCGTCAGTACAGAATGAAGGGGCGTGAAGCGTTAGTCTACTGACGGTGGTGGAACCCACCGGCCTCGGTCCATCGTCGTGCGCTTGCCTCGCTGGTCTGTGCGGGACGCCGTACTCAAGGCAGCGCGTGTACGGAGAGGTACCGACACCACTGAGGTGCTGGATGGTACCCCGTCACGCTTGTACATTAACGAGCACCTGACGAGAAGCAACCGCGCGCTGTTCTACAGGGCCCGTGAGGAGGGACGCCGGCTCGTCTGGCGTTACGTGTGGACGCGGGCGGGCTGCATCTTCGCTAGACAGGAACCGGGCACAGCGGCAAACAGAATTAAAACCGAATCCGAATTAAGTCGAATGTTTCGCTTAGACCCCGTTCTGCCTATGCAGGAATAAATATTTATGCATAAAATATGTCTTGATTATAACATATTTCTGCTCTTTTTCTGAGTGTTAAGTTTATGTTTTACATTTAAAAATTGCATATTCTCGCGTTGTCAATGTGACCTACATAAATATGAGTCCAACTGCCAGCCGCCTAGGAGTTACCTATATACGCCTATTATACCGTTGGTGAGTTGGTATCTAATACGTCACTATAATCATCATCGCCGGCCCCAGTCCGCTCGCTATTGAACGCACTCCGCTTGCAACGAACTCAATTCATCTGATGTTCGAGGTATGTCGAATACATTATTATTATGTTATAATTGATTATGGTTCACAGTTACACGCGCAAGTTTACAAGAAACAAGGCGATTAGATTTAGTCGTGCTCTTATTTAACGACGTTTTTATTTATACTATAAGAAAGATTGTTCTTAACCATAATGAATACTACTTGCATAGTATCTTTTTCATCAAATTATTTAAACTACGTTACCCATGCTTAATGCTAAGAAAATAAAAATTGGTTTTTTGAATCCCGGATCTTTGGGAACCGGACACGATGAGTTTCTGGCAGCCATGGACAGACACGTCTTTGACATAATGGCCCTGAACGAGACGTGGCTTAGGCAGGGGGAGGTGGGCCGCGCGCCGCGAGCGCCCAGCTATCGTCTACAGAATACACCGAGACCGGAGACTGTACGTGCGCGCGGGGGTGGTGTGGGGTTCTATATAAGAAAAGGCACCCGTACACAACAACACTTCCCTTGATCCGCATTCCGTTGCTCTTACGCAAGCGCTTGGCTTGCGTAGCGTTAGAGTGAACCTTTGTAAGTGATTCGCGATCTAAAGTGAGAAATCACACGTGCTGCTCGCCGCGCCGGTAACTTGCATCTCGCAGCTAAGCTGTAAGTAGAGTTAAATTACTAGGGCGATAAAAACACACCCTATTTGCAAATAGGACACACAATCTATAATCACTCCCCCCCCCCCCCGCACAGCGGGAGGACCCTATAGAAAGGCCACAATTTCTTTTAAAGAAGTACAAAAATACGCCCGCTGAAATGGCTGCTGAAAGGCAGTTCAGATACTGATGAGCTTCTTAGGAAACAAGTTCCCGGAGGCAATCCGGGCTTCCGAAGAAGACCAAAGCCCGGCATCGCCTAACCCCAATGAGGCGATGGATGCAGAGATAAACTGTGCAGTGAGTCAGTGCAACTTCAATCGGTTCAAGCACCGACAGCCCCAGCTCTGACTCGGGTAGTGACGATGCCGAATTCACGCTAGTGAAGAAGGCAAAGAAGCCCCGGAAGAGGAAGCTCCGCACAGAAAGCGGAAGCACCTCCGGCCAATCGGTCCCCCTCCCGCCGCCTGCAAAGGTGGCAAAACCTGCGGCGGCTGAAAAGCCGTACGGTGCCCCCGTCGCGGGCCCCTTCAACAACAAAAGATCCCGAGGGAGGCCCCAGAGACCATGGCCACGGAGGAGCAGACGTCCAGAAGGGAGAAGCGCCCCCCACCCTTTGTCGTCCACGACAACAACGCGTGGATGAACATTACCAAAGTAATTGATGACCAGTGCCAGTGCATCAATTACGTGCTAGCGAGTGCCTGCAGAACGGGCGTTCGTATTAACACGGCATCGTCCGGCGAACACCGCCGCTTGACCGCCCTCCTACGCGATAGAAATATCGCGTATCATACGTACGCTCTGGAGGATGAACGCCTCCTACGCTTCGTAGTCAAGGGAATCCCGAAGGAGTTTCCCAAGGAGCGAATATTCGACGACCTGAGGGACCAGAAAATTCCCGTGCTGGAGGTACATCGGATGTACCGAAACACGAAAAGTAGGGATACCACCGCGAATGTACCATACAACATGGTACTTGTCATACTGCCCCTTGCTCCTGAGAGCAAGGATATACATAACATCAGGGCGATCTGCGGCCTTACGGGATTCCGTATAGAGCCGGCAAGCAAGCGGAGGGCACCAGGGCAATGCCACCGATGCCAGCTGTATGGGCACTCAGCCCGAAATTGCCAAGGGCACCCGAGGTGCGTCAAGTGCCTGGGAGACCACAGCACGGCGGAATGTCTGAGGGACAGATCCACCGCCGAGCCCCCAGTGTGCGTATTTTGCGGACAAGTTGGCCACACGGCCAACAACAGAGGATGCCCGAGGGCCCCCAACTTCTACAAAAGGAGGGTACCAAAGCCCCAGGGCATTTCAAAGCCGCTGCCCAGGGCGCAGAAAGCCCCACAGGCGCCCAAGCGCCAGGCACAAAACAGGATGACTTCATACCTGCCCCTCCTCCCGCCATTAACGCGTGGTCCCGGCCTCCAAAGGTCGCGGGGCCCCCAACGGCACAGAAAGCCATTCTTCCCGCTCCCCCTCAGCCACAGAGAGCCCCGAAGCCCCAGGCTCATATGGGATCGGGAACACAGGCACCCGCCCCACTGATGTCGCTTAAGCCTCAGTACGTACCCCCTCAGGGAAGCAGGGCTAAGGATATAGTAGCCGATTTTGAATTCTTAGCGGAATTCATAAAGTCAGTCGATATTGAAGAGGTACAACTGTTTGCACATAAGGTCAAATTTGGCACCATGGCGGAAAAGATCCAAGCCATGATTGAACATGCAGCGCTGGTCGAGACGATAAAGCGCCTAACAAAATAAAGCCTTCCAATAGCTACAACGGGAAGGACGAAACCCAACTCAATAAGACTAGTGTCGTTTAACGCAAGCGGCATCAGATCGAACATCCAAGAGTTGCGGGGCTTCCTCCCGTAACATAAAGTAGACATCCTTCTAGTGCAGGAAACGTTCCTTAAAGCTAGAAACTCAAACCCGCGTATTTACAACTACAATATTTTTCGAAACGACAGGACCCGAACCAGCTTGGGGGTACAGCCATCTATTACAAGAGGTCCCTCCATTGTATACCACTTGACCCGCCCCCTCTAGAATATCTAGAAGTATCCCTATGTAAGCTATGCATGACAAGCCCCTCACTATAGTCTCTGCATACCAGTCAGGTTCAAAGACGCTTCTAGTTAGCGACCTGGACGCTATTTTCGAAAATTTAAACGACGACCCAATAATATTAGCTGGGGACCTCAACGCCCACCACGTGACCTGGGGCAATAGACACAACAACAGTCACGGGACTGTCCTTAAGAGATATGTCGATGATCGTAACATCATCATCAACGCTCCGTATATCCCAACCCATTATTCCCCGAACAATAATGGGTATATACGTTCACCGAGTACCATAGATATAGCATTGGTTAAAAACATTTCACTCGCCATCACGTCAGCTGAAACATTACACGAGCTTAACTCGGACCACAGACCCATATTAATAGAAATAGGACAAAATAGACCCAATAGAAACATAAATATAAAGAAAAAGATCATCGACTGCAAATTACTAAAAAATAACTTAGGTAATTTCCAATCAAGTGAACTCGAAAGTATCCCAGACGATATAGACTCTCCCCAGGCTGCTGTTGCGGCCTCTTCCATAGTCACCGCCGTACTGGTGAGTAAAATAGAAGAATCGTCAAGAGAGATCTCCACCGTCCCAGAGGACCGTTTAGCTCTCTCTGACGATGTCAGGGACCTTATCCGTCGAAAAAATGCGGCTAAACGGCTGCACGATCGCTACGGAGGCGAAGTGTGCAGGAAAGCCCTCCGAAAACTCGAAAGAGAAGTAAAAAAAGGCTATACCTAACTTCATTAACAGGAGATGGGATCATTTCGTTAGCGAACAATCCCCGTCGCATACGGCCTACTGGCCTCTCGCCACAGCTATGAAGTCCGAACCGGTGGAACAAATGCCACCACTAAACAGCGCAAACCGATTACCTGAACTAGAGGATGGCGAAAAGGCGGAGTGCCTGGCCAACACACTAGAGAGTCAATGCACTCCTAGTTCCTCTCACATAGAAGAGGTACATAACATAGTAACGGCCCGCCTGGCTGTGCTGCCGGACGATGATGATGAAATGATATGTCGAACGGACACAGAAGAAGTGAAGGATCTAATAAAGAACCTTCACTCGAAGAGGGCCCCCGGGCCCGACGGAATGACCAACAAGGCACTGAAACAGCTGCCGCCCGTTATTATAAACCTCTTCGTGTGCATCTTTCACGCCCTTCTGTTGCAGTGCACTTTCCCAGAATCATGGAAAGAAGCCATAGTGATTGGCATACACGATCCGGGAAAACCCCGGACGGAGCCCACTAGCTACAAACCCATAAGTCTCATAAGCTCATTAGGAGAAATCTATGAAAGGGTAATCCTCGCACGCCTGAAAACCGTGATACAAGAGAAAAATCTCTTCATGGACAAGCAGTTCGCGTTCCGCGACAGCCACAGCAGTCCCCAACAAGTACACCGCCTCAAGGAGTACGCACTCTCAGGACTCATACGACAGGGCCGGCCACGCGGCACGGGCTCTGTCTTCTTTGATGTAGCAAAGGCGTTTGACAAGATCTGGCATCAAGGCCTCAACCTCATCAGGTACCAACTAGGATTGCCCGACAGGCTGGTGCTGATCGTAAACAGCTACCTAGCAAACAGGCAGTTCCGCAACAGAGTGGAGGGCACCCTGTCCTCCCCTCGTCCCCTCAGAGCTGGAGTTCCTCAAGGATCGGTCCTCTCTCCCACCGTCTTCAATCTGTACACAAGTGACACACCGCGACACCCCGGCGTCCACCTGGCGATGTTCGCGAATGACACCGCACTGTACACGTGGTACCTCCCCAAATTCGGAGCCAAGCTACTCCAAAAGGCCGTCACTGAACTCGGTGAATGGTTCTTAAAGTGGAGAATAGAGGTAAACGCAGAAAAGAGTAAACTCTTCTCCCATACCCCGCCCTCCCACAAACGAGGAAACATGCTCGCCATCATGCTCTACGGTAACGAGATACCCAGAGCGGAGACGGTAAAGTATCTAGGCGTTACGCTCGATAGGTCGATGAGATTCCATTCGCGCACATAGCCCCGACCCAAATAGAACGTTTGCAGAAAATGCAGAATAGATTCTTGCGCATGGCCACTGGATGCCCGTGGTACATTCGTAACATCGACCTACATTGCAACTTTCACTTAACATCGATAAAAGTAAACTTCAAAGAGCTGTCTCAAAAGTTATTTGACCGTGCTCTTAATCACAAAAGCAAAATAATCGTTCAAACGTCGGAATACGACCCGACGTTAATAACCGATTCCCGTTACCGTCGGCCGAAGCACGTACTGCACGACGCCGACGACGCGATAGCCATAGCAGTTGCAAAGTCCGCCCTTGCACACAAGCAAAAACACACCCAGACACGCATCCGCAGTAAAATGCCAATAGGGCAAACCTACGGATAGCAGGTTTTAGTCGGTAGTAGGAAGTAGCTAACGCTACACGACCTGACCCCGTCAAACACTTCAGGCCCCCTTGGGTCGGCTGGACAGTGCATAAATGCATTTTCTATTACTAGAACCAATTCGTTATACACCGCTCGTACCGGTCGAGCGATGAAATCTTACATATAGTGACACAGCTATAACATATGACTGACAGAATGACAAACTTACACACCGCTTACGAAAACGAGCCCGGGTTCGAATCCGTAAGTCGTGAGCTTATGTAGAAGTAATAAATCGCGATCTTAGAGAGCTCTAAAAATAAAAACTAAATTATGATCACGGCTTCTAGCCGATTTGAAGCGCAAATCGACCCCACCCGTCAGAGGGTGGGGGAGGAGGCCGGCCTCCTCTGACAAGCCAAACCGAAAGACGAGCTCAACTATCCTTATACAAGTCCCGTGCGCGTGCCGTCCCACTAGCGTGGGAAGGGGGACCGCTTCCCCCTTTTCGGTCCCAATTATAATCACCATACGATAATGTCCACAAAAATTCCGGTTTGCATCTTCCCTTCTGCGGGAAAGGAGGGGGTCTGTCACCCTATCGTCTACCTAAAACCAGAAGACAAAAAAGCCTTCTGTAATCAGTCGAACTGTTAAGGCTAGACAAGCGCCGCCAATCAGTAGTAGGTCCGTCCGAAAAAAAAAAAAACACAAAAACACGCGCATCCTGTAACACTTCCTGTATCGGCCCAGCCGTCGTAGTGAGCGGACGTGTTATCGCATTCAACACAGCATACGGCCCCTGTACTGTGTACTTAGTCAAGGCCCGAAGGCAGGTGGCCGATTAATTGTACCAGTCACGGTACAATAGCACACCTGCATAGGGCTATTATATCTAAATTAGGACAATCATTTTTATTGTCCGTATTTGAGCACACTGTGTCGACAAAACAACAAATAATTCGAGTCAGGCAACCCACGCAGGTGTGGTCGCCTCGGGGCACACGACAGCTGACAAGTATTGCAGTCACAATAAACAGTTTTTTTCGTTGTTTCATAGTAGTAACATGCCGAGCCCCAGGAAAGAGAAGAAGTCGCCATCACTGCCGAAGCTAAGTATGGAGGGACGAGCCCGCACTGCGTCCACATCGTCGACCAGGAGCGAGACAAGCACCCCAGCAACGACAGGTACGTCTAAACCTCACACTAGAGACCAACACCAATTGGCGGGCGCAGTTTATACCGCCACAAAGTCATTTCATAGCCGCCAAACCTCGGCAAAACCCATCACGCAACGTGACGGGAGACCCTCGCCATCAGGGGAGAGGGCTAATCAGATCCCTCCCCCTGGATGTAGTCCGACCGTGACGGGGGCATTGGAAGTAGAACTTTAAACCTACTTTGAAAGCTCAGGCTGGTGGTGGCGAAGACGCGTGTTCTACGAGTTTTGTTCACCCAGAAAATACTCTTCTTTATAGTATAGAGCGACAAACGAGAAATCTTAGCCTTGACGCCTATAAACATAAGCATAGGTATGCCTGCATGTTATGTGAGCGAGAGGTACCTGCCAGGTAGTGCCGACCCAATTCCGTTGCATAGGAGGGATTACAATCGAGGATAATTCTTGATATATAAAATTACCGAACTAGAATAAACTGAAATTTGGTGTTTTCCGTAACAGTTTCTTGGGGAAAATTACTCGTGTGATACCGCGAGGTACAGCTAGTTTTTTTTAATAGGGTACCTTGCTCCTGCTGCTTTTACTGTTGCAGCACTTTTTATGCGTCGGAAACCGCTCGGAACAGATCGTCTTGAGTGTCTCTCCTCACATAAAAATGGCATTAAAAATAGTAAATACCAGTGTTACAGCAGTGATTCTAGTATCGTCGGCTTGGTTTCGTGATCCCCCGTCTGTGAGTGTTGGAACGGACAAACCCACGCTTTTCGTTCAAAAGTTATATAGGAAAAACTAAAAATTTTGTGAATTCTGAAATTTGAGTGCGTGCGCCGCGGAATTTACATCGGTGACATACGTATTTTAAAGCGTAGGAGTATTAAAGATTTAAATTTTGCCACAGACACACCGAATTTTGGATGAAAATTCATCGAGTTATCGTTAAAAAAACAATATTCTTTGTTCTGGAAACCACGACTTCCAAGTGCGTGGGCCTGATTCTGAGGACGGATTCGGCTGTGTCGCACCCAATAACTGGAGGATTACCTAACGAAAGAATTTTAGGTGTAATACTCGGTGAGTTATAGACTAAAAATCATAAACAACTTAAAGTGAAATAGCTTGGGCCCAGGTGAAGTCGCGTGGGTTCTGGAAGTGCCGGACCATAGAACTACCTCGGGTGGACGAGACCGTATTTTGAAAGGAGGCAGTCACATACATTTTTTAAATTCTGGGGACTATTTCCTGAAATTCTGGTTTTGGCAGGGGTGCTCCGATTCTAGGATTGTCTCCGGGAGCTTGTGGACGGAGACAGTTGCGATGCACCACGATCTACATAAGTCAAAAATTTTGAAATTCCGCCCAAAACCACTGTATGAAAGAGTAAAACCTATTTTTTCGAGCTAATTTGGATACACATACAGAGGAGCATCATCGTGCGCGTGATAAGTTTCCGCGTCGAAAGAGATGTCGCACGGGGAATTCTGCCGGAGCACTGCGAAGATATCCACATATTAAATTTTGGCGGCCATTTTGTCCGCCATAATTTAATATGTAGTGGAAACCCTGCAAGATAGGATGAGAGCAGCGGCTGTGAAAGAGATTCCTGCATTAAAACCTGGCAGGAACGTAAAGCCTCACGGTGGTGGAATCCTTACCTTGAAGAAAGAAGTGATTCGACAGAGAGGTAGAATCAAAAACGCTATTCCCGCAAGGAAGCCCGATACAATAAAAGTTTATGAGGAGCTCAGACAAAATTATAAGGATATATCCAGTCGGCTATCACTCAGAGTTGGAAGGACCTCTGCTCCAAACAAGAGGAGAGTATGTGGCAGACCATATCATGAAATGGTACATACACGTGTGATATGGTACATACCATATCATGAAAAGCTGTGGTGCCGACAGGAATACCTCTGTGATCAGAGGACTCGACGGCGCAGCTCTGACTAGTAAAGAGTCAGCGGAATACATAGCTGCTACGTTTTATTCACATGATAGTGCGACTGAGGATATGGTTGCACAGATTGCCCTCAGGAAAGAAGTGGCGGAAATAATGAAGGGGATCGAGGCTGAAACAGTCCAATTCACGCCATTCATAGAGGATGAAATTGAGACTGCGATGTTCCATCCAAACCTCAGCTCGATACTCCTTCCAAAGAAGGCCCCGAGATGCGATGGATTTAAAGCTGACATCTGCCTCGGAACATTTAGATCCTTCCCTGTGGAAATCATGGGCTTCTATAATAAGTGCCTGGCATTGGGATACTTCCCCACCAAGTGGAAGAAGGCGATCAGAATTATGATCCCTAAATCCGGTATGAATGACTATATGGTCCCCAAGGCATTTCGACCAATTGGGTTGCTACCTGTGATGGGAAAGATCATGGAGAAATCAATCACCAAGAGGATAGCCTGGGAGATATACCGCTTCGGAAAGACCAGTAGAAACCGATATGGGTTCATACCACACAGAGGTACAGAGGACGCATTATATGATGCCGTAAACCTGGCAAGATACCTCGTTGGGGCAGGGAAGCTTGTGATCTGGGCATCGCTCGATATCGAGGGGGCCTTAGATGGCGCCTGGTGGCCGGCGATCCTGGTGGGCTTAAAAAGGGGGGCGCTGGACCCAGCTTGCTCCGAATGGTGAATAGCTACCTAGATGGAAGGAGTATCGAACGGAGGTTCTCAGGCGAACGTGCAGCCAGGTGTACAAACAATGGATGTGTTCTAGGATCTACATGCGTGCCTCTGTTTTGGGACATTCTGCTGGATCCACTTTTCTCCTTAGACTTCGGTCCCCAGCTACATGTACATTCCTTTGCCTATGACATATTAGTCCATTCCGAAGACATTCCACTCAGGGAACTGAGCGGTTCCCTGAGTGGAAGAAAAAAGTGGAGCGGGCAATGAACAGGGCGCTTAACATGATCAACGACTGGGGAGAACAATTTAAGATGCTCTTTGCGGCTCACAAGATCCAAGCTATGCTGTCTACCAGAAAATTAAAGTATGATTTGCCGGAAATTGAAATGAGAGGAACTCGTCTGGTACTGATGGACTCGATTAAAATATTAGGGTTAATCATCGACATAAGATGACTTTCAATGAACATCTCGATACTACCGTTGGAAAAGCCATTGGAATTATAAGAGGGTATCCAAAGCCGCACGGGCTCATTGGGGATTAAATTCCGAGATAATCCGTACCATATATATGGCAGTGATTGAGCACACGGTGCTGTACGCGGCTTGCGTCTGGGCAGACGTAGCGTACAAAAAGACGTTCCAGCGAAAGCTAGGCAGGGTCAGCAGGCTCTTCGCAACGCGTATTGCAAAGGCCGACAGGACCTGTTCCCTCAACTCTGGCCTGGTCCTTGCGAGAATTTTACCTCTTCATCTCAAAGCAAGAGAGCAGGCACAAATTTACGAACAGGATTTTACAGGAGGGGAAGACCACCGGATGAATGGCCGGATGTAGAGATGGAGAAAAGAGTCTATCTATATGACCATCCCCACCCAGCAAAAAGGTCAAGGGGAAGATTTGACTGCGTTTTAGCGATAGATTGACCTTGAGAACAATGCAGAGGGTTTGGCAGTGTCGGTCTGGGAATAGGAGAAGGAGGTGAATTACTCAAAGCACAAACTCGCGGACTACTGCAGTGTGTATCAGGCAGAGCTGATGGTAGTGTTCTGCGCCGTCGATATGACGATGAGTAAAAAGGAGGTGCGTATTTTGAGCGACTCCCGCTCGGTGCTGGAGGCTATCAGCCAGCCCGACCCTGAGAATCCGATCGCAGCGGAGGTAAAGCAGAGACTACAGGATAGAGCAGTTAAAGGGTTAAAAACAAGATTTACCTGGTTAAAGGCACATGTTGGTATACCGGAGAGAGCAGATGCCCTCGCTAAAATGGCTGCACTCAGAGATAAGAGAGCGCCGGTGTACGATCGCTTCCCCCTCTCTTTTACAGAAAGAGCTATAAAGGAGAGGATGGTCGTCCTCTGGCAAGGTCGGTAGTAGATAGTAGTAATAGCTTCACGACCTGACCCGACAAACTCTTCAGGCCCGCTTGGGTCGGTTGGACAGTGCATAAATGCATTCTCTTCCTGCTAGAACCAATTCGATATACACCGCTCGTACCGGTCGAGCGTTGAAACCTTACATATAGTTACACAGCTATTAGACATATGACTGACAGAACACACCGCTTACGGAAACGAGCCCGGGTTCGAATCCATACGACGTGAGCTTAGATAAAAGTAGAAGTAATAAAACACGATCTTAGAGAGCTCTAAAAATAAAAATTAAATCATTATCACGGCTTCTAGCCGATTTGAAGCGCAAATCGACCCCACCCGTCAGAGGGTGGGGGAGGAGGCCGGCCTCCTCTGACAAGCCAAACCGAAAGACGAGCTCAACTTTCCTTAAACACGTCCCGTAACATTAAACGGCATCGTGCGCGCGCCATCCCACTAGCGTGATAGGGTAATGTTCACTAAAATTCCGGTTTGCTTCTTCCCATCTTCGGGAAAGGAGGGGGGTCTGTCCCCCTATCGTCTACCTATAACCAGAAGACAAAAAGTCTTCCGTAATCAGTCGAACTGTTAGGGCTGGACAAGTGCCGCCAATCAGTAGTAGGTCCCTCCGAAAAAAAAAAAGAAACCTCTGGCAAGCCCGTTACGCGGAAACGGAAGGGGGAGAGGTCACTAAGACATTCTTCCCGGACGTCCGTAAGGCCTACGCACAGCTTGGAAAGATCCAAATGAATAACCTCAAGAGCTTGAAATTTACGGGACATGGCGATCTGAGGGATTATTTACACAGGTTTGGCCTTGCGCAATCTCCGACTTGCTCTTGCGGCTCAGGGGAAGCCGAAACTTTATAACATGTCCTACTTGAGTGCCCCAGATTCGGAAGAGAGAGCGCATCTATCCCAGACCGGCTACTACGCGGAAATCGTCTTCCCAAATGGTGAACGGTCGACCAACACTTCGTTTTCCTAAAAGCGGCCTCCACTTCAGAACCTTACTGACCCATATGCCATCTGTTCGTCTGAGTGTGTGACCATCCCATTGCCACTTCATCGAGCCTATTCGTCGCGTAATATCGGATACTTTAGTTCTCTGCCTTATGACTTCGTTACGCCAAACAATAAACGAGCTCAATTATCCTTATCCACGGCACCGCAATTTTAACGGTATCTTGCGCGCGCCGTCCCACTAGTGTGGGGAGGGGGACCACTTCCCATTTCGTTCCCAAAAATAATCACCATAGGGCAACGCCCACAAAACATTCCGGTTCATCTCTTCCCATCTGCGGGAAAAGAGGGGGGTCTGTCCCCCTATCGTCTCCCTAAACCTGAAGACACAAGTCATTGCTAGGCCGAAGAACGGCTGAGGCCGGAGCAATAGCACCGCCAACCAGTAATAGATCCAATCGAAAAAAAAAAACTAAAAGGCCAGTCATAATTAAATGATTTTTTTATTGTGAGACAAAAATTGAAAGTGCTCTGCTGTCAAAGAAATCTCAAAAACTGTACGTGATCTTCAAGATGACTATCAAGCTCCAAGCAAATCAAAAACTCATCGAGCGGCATCTTGAAGAATACTCTGTGCAAGCGCGGATAAGGAATATTGATCAAATTCGTGAAATTCGTGGCTGGGACAACACAACTGAATCGTTCGTTAGAACGTTGTAGTTATACAAGGCAACCTGCGAGGTCAAGTCAATAAGTGGTGTAATCGTCCGGAAGACTATGATTATACGTGGGAACAATGCAAAGAAATGCTGTCGCACGCATTTCCTCGACATCACGATTATGTTAATATGCTTGATGAATTGTTACTAATAAAGAAAGTGCCAAATGAATCGATGAAAATAATTTCCAAGATAAAATCCCCATGTGTTTCTGCTGCGAGCTATCCGACGATGCCAGCGTTTCCTGTATCATTCTTGGTCTATCGCCGTAGTGATTGCCCTTTACCTGACGCGCGAACTAGTTATAAGTGCGGAACTAAAGGGCGCAATACAACGCGCTGCACTATGACAATGGCAGATTGCAAAACATCTACCTGACCTAGCAATGTGAAGGAAGTAAACGTGGTACGCCCTTATAATGAAGTGTACAAGAAAGTTGTGAAGATCAATGGCATCCATATAAGAGCGTACATTGATACTGGCAGGCAAGTCAACGTGTTGAACGACCAAGTATCAAACGCCTTGTCATTCATTGGAGGAGCGAGCGAGAAACCAACGAGCATTATTTTAAAGGGATTCTCCGGTGGACATTGTGCGAGCGCTGGAGAAGTAGAATTTCAATTGTAAATTGACGGAATTACACGAAGTGCCACTTGTCAAACGTCAAGATGGCCAACGTAAATCTTCCAAATATCATTGTCAACCAGTCGTAAACAGTAAGTCATATTGACTGTCAGGAAAGGCCTCGTCAAGCTTAACTATAGAGACCCTGTGTAGGAAATTGAAGCCATCGAAAACAATGGACATTTTGAGGTCGTCTCAGTTTATGAGGAAAAACTTCCGTCTGGCGCCTCCATTATTAAGGTACGAGTTCTGGAGGACTAGCCCGGCAGGGATGTTGTAATACCGCCTCGACATTATGAGTTACACGACGTGTCCCACTCTCTTACTTCTACTCTGTTACGTGGAGAAGACGACTACATTAAGGTCCCCAACATGGGCTGTGACGTCATCGTGTCGGGAGAGGCCCCCGCCGGGGCTGAAAGCTGCCGACAGTCGCAGCCACAGCCGGATAACCAGGTAATTTGGCATTTCTACTTGCCATACTTTTGCCAATTATAAAGCCACAATTCTAGAGCACGCCACAACCACAGAGTGCATGGGAGACACTACATTAGATAACAAAAACATTGGACAGTTTATTAGTTAGTATTTCAATGTTTTGCTACTGATACGATAGATTAGGGGTACAGATTTAATGCAGATGAAGATTAAGCTTACTGGCGATCAGCCAGTATTTCGTCAGCCTTACCGATTATCGCATAGTGAACAAGCAATAGTACAGTTTAAAATATAAAAAATGTTAAAATATAAAAAATCGGAGAGTCTGAATCTAGTTACGCTACTCCTGTCAGCCTACTCGAAAAGAAAAGCGGTGACAGTAGAATGTGTGTTGACTATCGTGCACTTAATTCTATAACTGTAAAAGATAGCTCTCCACTGCCAAACATAGATGATCAAGCTTCAAACGCGTTCACTGCATCAATTACGCTTAAGTCCTGAAGATACCCACAAAACTGCATTTATAGCGCTTTAAGGTCATTTTGAGTATACCGAGAGTCCCATTCGATTTAGCCAACGCCCCTTCAGTTTATATGCGGGTAATAAATAAAATAGTAGGATCTGTGGGTAGAACGGAAAACGGTTCTTGAAGAACTCTAAGTAGAAAACTTAAAATTAAATATGAGTAAATGTTCGTTTTTACAAAGTAAAATAACGTGTTTAAGTCATGAAATATCAGCTACTGATATACAACCTGGCAAGTTTAACTTGTTAGCGGTTTCTCACTTTCCAAAGCCGACTAATCTACATAGTGTGCGTGAATTTATAGGTTTATTTAGCTATTTTCTAAAGTTTGTACCTAACTTTGCTTTCACTGCACGACTGTTATCAGATTTAATCAAAAAAAAAAATCGTATTGTGGGAATAGGAAAGCGAACAAAGCAAAAGTTTTGAACAACTTAAATAGTGTCTGTGTTCCCAACCGGTATTAGCTTAATGCGACTCCGCGCTTCCTACAGAAACACATATTGAAGAGTGTAAATTAGGTACAGCCGGTACATTAGCAGCTGGACAGCACGTTGCCACCCGCTTTACATTGTAACCAAGTAACGAGTTAGGAGGAAAGTATGTATCATAGGTTTGAGCTAGAAACACTCGCGGCCGTAGAATATTGGCGTCGCTTCCACGTATACGTTGTCGGAAAAAGATAAAAATTTTTGATTGTACAGCAGTTCGTGCTACCCTAACTAAACGCGAAATTATACCACGAATAGCGAGGTGGTGATTTTATATCTAAGAGTACGACATAAGCGAGGAGTTCAGACCGGAGGAGCGCATGAAACACGTAGGTGCACTTAGCAGGCATCCAGTAGACACAATGAACATAGATCGTCTTTAAGTAACTGATTGGTTTTATACGGTAAAGATCCATTAAAAAAGACTACCGGTGAGTCAGAAGTAAAAAATAATTACGGAATTATTGGCGACAGGCTTTATCGTAAAACATTACAGCGGTAATCGGCTGGTCGTCCTAACGCTAACGCAGCTAGATGGAATATGACTACATCGGGCACATACGATTTAATCGTGCCGAACTAATTAGAACTGAATGTTGGTTTCCCCAAAATTACAAGATTTATTAAAAAAAGATGTGACTGCTTGCCTCCATTGTGCATACGGCAAAGGAGGCGATGGTAGGAAAGAAGGTACTTGGCATCCATTTCATAGACCTTCGGAGCCTATGGGAATGGTTCATATTGATACAAGGAAAGGATATGAATGCTCGTAATGACGGGCGCTTTTTCTAAATTCGTCTTTCGCAAATTATTAGTTTATTTTTCTTCCCTGATCACATAGCCACCGATCACGTAAAGCATTTACAACTTTAAAAAGATAAACAATTTAGGCATATTTTAATGCTATTGCTTTGTCCAGGTACTAACGGTTAAGTGGAACGAACAAACAGGACGATACTCGATGCGTCAAGGGCTACAGACCCCGGTGAAGCATCTAGTAACTGGGTAAACTCTTTGCCTGACATAATTTGGGGAATTAATAACACTTAAGCCTTATGATTTGATGTTCGCTCGCACTGGTAGATCCGTATGTTACGTTTCGGTCCCTGGACGAGTTCCGGAATCTGTAGAGTCTCGCAGAGAGAAAGCTACGACTAGTAAAAGCGAGTGCTAGGATGAAGCGTAATTTTGACAGGAGGCGAAAAGTTGCCCGCGTATAAAGGAAGGGGGATGTTGTGCTATGGCTGGTAGCACCGACTTGCTGTGCCTCCAAGGTTAAGACAAAACTTGACGGATTGTATTCTTATGTGGTTACTAAACTTGAAGGAAATGATAGGTATCGAATTAGGAGCATCTAGGGGTTACGGGGATTTAAGTGTTTTATGGGGTTAGTGTTTGCAGATTGTCTGAGGCCCTAGAAATGCATCGCTCAAATGTCCGATAGTGGCAGCAGCTCTGATGAGCAACTTGAGACTGAAGATCTAATTTATTTATTAGAGAGTTGTTTTTGTGGTTGTTTCCGTCGCGGAAGCGACTTTTTTAGGATGGCCGAGTGTAACGGAAGTGACGTCATCGGTTAGCAATGCCTCGCTTAGCCGCCAGATAACAGCCGCACCCCCACCTGCCACTGTCACTGTTACCCACACGGAGGGGATGCGTCTACTTAAGCCAAAGCCAGCCATAATGAAATGATTTTTTAATTGTAAGACAGAAATTAAAAGTACTCTACTGTCACGCTGCTATTTTATTTTCACGTCTTTTATAACACGTAATGTGATAACAACACCATAGCCAAATGACACGAAAAGTGAAATGTGAAACATTAGGGCCGCCATATTTAGCACGCCATTAGTAAAACATTAACATTCCGCTAACACGCAAGTCGCAACCCACCACCTAAAGCCGTGTACGTACGTACGAACAAGCGTGTTGACTTGGTTCGCATGTGTATACGACTAGCAAACATAACATTCTGTTCGTCAAACATGTTCGCACGTGTATACCACTAGCGAACAATTTTGTACGTCAAACATGTTCGCATGTGTATACCACTAGCGAACAAGTTCGAACAATTTTGTACGTCAAACATGTTCGCACGAGTATACCACTAGCAAACATAACATTCTGTTCGTCAAACATGTTCGCACGTGTATACCACTAGCGAACAATTTCGAACAATTTTGTACGTCAAACATGTTCGCACGAGTATACCACTAGCAAACATAACATTCTGTTCGTCAAACATGTTCGCACGTGTATACCACTAGCGAACAGGTTCGAACAATTTTGTACTTCAAACATGTACGTATGTGTATACCACTAGCGAACAAGTTCGAACAATTTTGTACGTCAAACATGTTCGCACGTGTATACCACTAGCGAACAAAATCGAACAATTGTGTACGTCAAACATGTTCGCACGTGTATACCACTAGCGAACAAAATCGAACAATTTTGTACGTCAAACATGTTCGCACGTGTATACCACTAGCGAACATAACATTCTGTTCGTTCGAATAGTTTCAATAAATGTTACGTAACAAGAATTGGCGGTATCCTTGACGGCTGTTGCGCGCGAACTCGTCTGATACTATGTTCGTGTTCGTCAAGATGTATGTCCATACGTACAAACCAAATGTTCACGTTTGATGTTTGTGTTCGTACGTGCGCACACGTCTCTATGTGTACTATTTACCTACCGGGACACGTTAAAACATATTTTGTAATAGCATATAAAACGGCGTGTATTGACTTCGTCACGCGTCTGTTGGTTACTCGTGATATGAAAAGGAGAGCAACGCATCGGCCTTGCAATTATGCTAATGTTCATTGACGTCGGTAGTCGTAAAAAGATTCCGATTGCTCGTTTCACCCCCATGCTATATGAAAAAACCAACTAGCTGATGTCCGTGACTTCGGCCGTGTTGACTACAGACAGAACCACGTACAATATTTATATATATGTGTTATTCTGGAACAACATTTTTAAGTTACATTAATATTCCTTTAGTAGTTTTTGCCGTCACTGAGAAAATACATTCAAATTTCCATCCAAAATTTCCCATTGAAAACATTTGTAAGATAATGTATTATGTAAAAAAATATATTGGGACACACCAGCATACGTAGCCTTCTAACGACTTCCAACGCCTATAAACATCCACATTACTGTAGTCATGCAGATGCGTTACCCTCCTTTCTTCTTCCCCTCCAATTGGCCACTGAGGAACGCATGAAACGCGACATTATATCCAGTTCCTTTACGGCGGTGTCAGGTTGGCGGGGTGTCTTCGGTCGTGCTGGCCCATTTCACCTGCAATGCAACATCACATCATGACATCCTAATCGCTCAGTGGCTCTAATGATTATTTTGTATCGACAGAAATCATGTGAACAAAGGCAAAAGTCACGCAATCATCAGTTAAATGACTAATTACTTCAGTAAAGGAGCCAGAAGAGAATTCATTATCTTTTAATTTGCTTTGATAAACCGTTGGGGTGGCAATGGGCTGGTCACACACTCAGAACAGATGGCAGATGGGCCAGTAAGGTTCTGGAGTGGAGGCCGCGTTTAGGGAAACGAAGTGTTGGTCGACCGTTCACCAGACTGTTAATGAAAAATTAAGTCGACCGGCTGTCTCAGTTGGTAACGCGGTGGTGAGTCCGCGTGTTACGCCAGAGGTCGCGAGTTCGAATCCCGCCTAGGTCATGGATGTTTATATGTGTATTATGTGTATTTCTATAATAGAAAATCTTAAATATATAATATTTCTTAAGTGTATAAAAATATTAAATATATTTCCATTGTCTAGTACCTGTAACACAAGTCGTTACGTTACTTAGCACAGGTCTAGGCTAATGTGGTGTGTTAAGTCCACATATATTATTATTATTATTATTAATTCTGGCATAGCCGCCCTGACTACCGCCGAGAAACTTAAAGTGGCTGCCCCGCCAAGTCTGAAAGCTTCGGAGCCACTCTCGTCGTCCTTTGGTGGTCATCCACAACCTAAGAACGAACTGGATAGAAAATAGCCTTTTTGAAGAACTACAGACCTCGAATCTTTCGGACGATCCTGAATGGACCAAAGAGAAAGTTCGTTCAAACGGTTGCCTACAAGAAGGGCGGTCATAACGGTGGGCGTACCACGGTCGTGCTGGAGTGTTCATCAGCTCTTCGTGATAAATTGGTTGGCCTTGGTCGTGCCTATATTGGCTGGGACGAGTCCGATATATGTGACTACCTACGTATCACTTGCTGAAACAAATGCCAACAATATGGACACCAGAGAAATACTGTAGGGCAACCAAAATGGTATGCGGTAAATGCGGAGATACAGGATATCGTAGAGCCGAATATCAGTCACAAAGTGAGTGCTGTGCAACCTGCAAGCGCTTTAGGCTAGATGCTATGTTTGCGAATGGGTAAACTAGACTCCAGGAAACCAGCAAATGAACTTGCAAAGCAGTTTAGTGAAATCCTTATGCAAATTGTCAAAATAAACCTCGGATATTGCAAGGATGGGGAGTTCAGGGGCTACGAATGGTGGAGTTCGACTCTGGATCGTATGCGCCGTAAAGTCAAGGCCGCGCAACAATGTTGGCAAAACTCGAGACGAGGAAATCCCACAGACGATATCTCACTGTAGTGTATCCAGACAAGATTATAAAACGGCCATGTAGGACACTGAAATTAAGCACTTTAAAGATATTTCCGAGACAGGAAATGTAAATCTCTGGGCTTTGGCATACCGAACTGCGACTCGTAGATCTCACCCTCCGAAGAATATAATTCACGGCGGAAAACTCCTAGAAGGTTATTACGACAACATCGAAACAGAAAGCTGAGCTGATCTCAGCTTTCTGTATTCCCTATGCCCAGGTGATGCAACTGAAACATACAACAACTATCATCAACAAGTGCGAGTTGCGGCAGCATGCTCTCCTTCCGGTAGGGATTCAGATGCTCCTTCCCACAGTGCAGTCGACATTATTAGAAGCTTACCGAATACAAGTCCCGGATTAGACGGAGTCATTCGAAAGATTATCAGGAACGCCTGGACGACTCCTTCCGGAGAAATGATACTGATGTACACAGCGTGTATCAAAGAAGGGGTCTTTCCAGATATCTGGAAGATAGGTTCAATGATAGTGCTGCCAAAGGGAAATGACAAGTCATGAACAGATCCGAAGGCCTATCGGCCGATTACTTTACTGCCGATTCTAGGAAAATTTTTAGAACGCCTCACAATTACTTGCGCTCCCTGTTTGCAACGTTTTCTAAAAATCAGCATAGATTCGTTAGCGGGCGCTCAACTGTGAGCGCATTAAAATCCGTGTTCGAGATAGTAGATAATTGGACATCTCCTTAGCCTTCGATAATGCATGGTGACAATGATACTGTTAAAAGCAAAAGCTACCGGCATCTCTCCGAATATCTATCAGACTCTCGTAGGTTATTTCTGTAAACGTTATGTGTCCACAATGGGATGTCCCCAGGGTTTGGTATTGGGCCCCACACTATGGAAACTCCTCCTGGACGACATCCTTAAATTGCCGAGACCAGAGGGTGTAAGCTATGTGGCATACGCAGACGATTTGACGCTTGCAATCGAGGCACCGTCGCGCGCCGTTACCGGACAGAAATGTTCCACGCTCTTGAACAGTTTAACGGATTGGGGACCCGTAATAGGTTAACATTTTCCGCAGCCAAGTCCCAGACTATGACAATTAAGTGTCGTTTTAAAAGGGGACCGACCATTAGGATGAACGGTGCCTCGATCACGAGTGTATCTGTGACCAAGGTGTTTTGATGGGCGAGAAGGCCACCAGCTCTTTCGGGAAGATCTCACGTGTCTCTACCTCCTCGTGGGGTGTGAAGTACCGGGCACTTAGGTTCCTGTACCACGGAAGCTATGTTGCAATCCTGACATATGCTACAGCGCTTTGGTTTCGACGCTCTCACTTGTATGTTGTACGTGGTGCATTATTGCGCACCCAAAGATCAGCTTTAATTTTATTGACGAAGGCCTACAGGTCATGCAGCCGTGCGGCGCTACCAGTATTGGCCGGCGTTCTGCCTGCCGATCTGGAGGTTTTTCGAGCGGGAGGAGTGCGTGGAGCCCAGGAGCAAGGAGCGTAAGGAAAAGAAAAACGCTATCGCGGACGACGTCATCTCCACTTGGCAGTCACGCTGGGCCGCGTGTGCCGGTGGGAGGGGGCTGTACTGCTTCTTTCAAGAAGTTATAACGCGTCTTGCATATCAATGGGTGGGACCTGACTACGTTATTTCACAGATACTAACACGGCACGGGTACTTTAGTGGTCGCCTGCACACGATGGCGTTATATGACCTGCCATCGTGTACTTGCGGTCATGAAGCTGAAACCAGAGACCATGTACTGTAGGAATGTGACTTGTACAAAAACGAGCGAAACATCATGTTGGACGGCATTTTCTGTACAAGTCACATACCCACAGTACATGGTCTCTGGTTTCAGCTTCGTGACCGCAAGGACACGTAACGCCATCCTGTGTAGGCGTGCTCTAAAACACCCGTGCTCTGTTAGTATCTGCGAAATAATGTATTTTGGTTTCACCCGTTGATATGCCAGACGCGTTGTAACTTCTGGAAAGAAGCAATACAGCTCCACCCCATCGGCACACGCGGCCCAGCCTAGCTACCAAGTGGAGATGACATCATCCGCGATGGCACCTTTCTTGACCTTGAACCTTCCAACGCGTGCGGTGGTCAACTGTGAAGCCAACACATCGGTTACAGAAGAAACCTACGAGAGTCTGATAGGTGTTCGGAGAGATGCCGGTAGCTTTTGCTTTTAACAGTATCATTGGCCACGATACATTATCGAATACTCCGGAGATGTCCAAAAGGACGAGCCGGACGTATTTATATGTGGAATTATCTATTATCTCGAACGTTGATTTCAATGCACTTACAGTTGAACGCCCTCTAACAAATCCATGCTGATTTTTAGAAATACCACTTTGCAATTAGGGAGCGCAAGTAATTATGAGGAGTTTAAAATTTTTTCTAGAATCGGCAGTAAAGTAATAGACCGGTAGGCCTTCGGATCTGTTCATGACTTGTCATTTTGCTTTGGCAGCACTATCAATGAACCTACCTTCCAGATATCTGCAAAAGGAGATGGTTCTTCTGTCGACATCGGTCTTGATACGCTGATACACACCCGATATGTAATTAGCTGATGGTTGCTTAAGCTAACACCTTCGTGGACGCGCCACTCTGATATCGGTACTCCTCTTGTCGAGATTGTCAGATCCACATTAGAACACCTTTTGGTCCGTTGAACGTTGGTGGCTGACCTTGCTTGTTGTGAATGAATAGACCTCTGCTCAATATGAAGCCCTCCATTTGGGTCTTCCTATACTCTGTGTCACGCCTTCGCCCCGAGTATTAACTACGTTCACAAAACCAAAATGGTGAATGCGCATTGCTGCCTACGCCAGTCAGTATATGCTTTCCAGTTAGGCGATCCAGAACATACCTTGTTGAACATAAGGTGTTCGAGATGTCGCGCTATGTCATGTCCATACTGAAAGTACGCTGAGATTATGTTTATGTAGGAATCTTGGTAATAGATACGCATGACATTGCAAAATTCGTAACTCAGATTGCGTAGCAGCGTAAACGCTATCTTGTCATTATTGACCAAAATCCCAGCCTTCGGAATAGCTACACACTGAATCAGTCTTGAAATGCCCGAAGTTGCATACTGTTCTTAAACGGGTAGTCGCATATAACAGCTTCGTTCCAGCCAATGTAGACACGACTAAGGCCAACTAATTTATCACGAAGAGCTGATGAACATTCGAGGTCCCGTGGTACGCCCACCGTTACGTCCGCCCTTCTTGTAGGCAACCTTGCAGTTTGAACAAAGCCTCTCTTTAGTCCATTCACGATCGTCCGAAAGATTCGCGGCCTGTAGGTCTTCAAGAAGGCTATCTTCTGTCGAGTCCGTTCTTGGGTTGCAGACGACGACCAAAGTACGACGAGCCTTGGGCTCCGAAGCGTTCAAAGTCGGCAGGGCAGCTTTAAGTTTCTCCGCGGCTGCAGGTGCAGCGGCCCTGACCGCAATACCCGAATTACCAATTCGGCTCTACACTGAAATGCCCTAGATACCAGGTTTTACTGCCTTCTGCAGCTCGGCTTTGGTGCCCTCAGAAGTCTTTATGTCCATCGTGTTTGAGTAAAACAGTACTGCTTGACCCTGGTTAGCAGGTATGGTGACCGTTGGCTGGCCCTGCGGTCCCTTCAAGAGCGATGCGTATGTGGGCGCGGCTGGAGTGACCGACGGAAAGGAGCAGATGTTGATGGGTTACCGGAACTAATGGTCAGTTCTAGTTGCGCTTATTTTAGCATAGTCGCTGTTACTTGGAGTTCAAACACAGTAAGCTTCAGTTCTAAGCCAGCAACTACAACTAAAAAGCTTTGGCTTGCCTGGTTTATAATGTCCCGTTTTGTAGCATTCATTTTAAATTTAGTTGCGCTGACCATCACGTTCGATACTTCCGCAATGTGTCGCAAAGACTTCTGCACAAGCCTTCAACCGAGGCGGCGGTCAAATGCGGGCTAGTTGCCGCATAAGAGCTCGGTTCTGGTGTAGTACCTGCCGTTGATGCGGTAAGGATCCCCGCAACAGGCCAATATCACCGTTACAAAGACATGTTAAAACGCCACCTCAAGCAGTGCAGAATATGGCCTGAAAGATGGGAGGGACTCGCTTCACGGAGATCGGAGTGGCGCTCCACTATACACAAAAGTAACTACTAACTAAGACCACGAAGAAAGCCGGCTTACAGACCTTGACGCCAAGCGCCAACTCCGAAAGTCTCGACCCAAGCCCTATTATACTCACAACTATAACAACTCTCGTCAGCCTTATTGTGTACGTGGAATCCGGAATATTATATTCAATTATTAAATTAAATCAAAGTTTGGCAACGCCAGTCATAGCCGCTTCCACCAAAGAATAGGATCAGCGAATTGGCAGTAGGAGTCGCTGGTGCCCGATACAACATGGACGACATCATTGTCATAATTAAAAACATATGCTTGGACACACAATAGAAGTGAAACTTCAACGGACTATATTATTAAGCGACATTAAAGCCAAGGAATTCTTTCACGCCAGCACCCAAATGAGGTAAGGCAGAGAGAACGCTGTTTCAGTACAGTGAAAACGTACCCTGCCAAAGAAGCTTGACTTCCATATTTAGGACATGATGACGGACCTGTCTGATGGCGACGACTTGGAACCGTAACAGGGAATATGACGGCGTGTAGGTTTGCCGTTCCGCTCATGTTCAGATAACTTCATTCAAGGTATATTGCCAAACGTTTCATAGACCGAAGGAATTAGGCTGCAATGCAAGTTGTTATATATAGATTTCACTTCAGTAACCGTGAATCCGAAGACATAAGTGCGAGTGACGTCGAGAGATTCAGTTAGTGAGCAATCGTATGAGACACAACGCGTAACAGGGTCCACCGGATACTCCACGAAAACATAAACGCCGGGGAATATGACATATCTAGTGACGAGTAACTATTCTGTTCCAATATCCGGCGCTAACTGAGCTACGGATCATACGGATGAGCCGGATGCGGCGCTCGGAAGCGTATCTGGCTTGGTTACATTAGTATCCGGATTCCGGTATTACGCATCCGGTCGGATGCGTAGCACCAAATATTTATTTGGAGCTCATTACTGTTTGCAATAACTAGATGTATATACTTTTATATTAAAGGGAGACAAAACAGAAGTTTCTGATGACTGCCGACGCTTATAAACACTCGCACAATATATCTGCAGATGTGCTGCCCTCCTTGCCTCCTCCTCTCCAATGGCCTACCGGCTCGTCGCAAACCTCACGAAACGCGACAGGATAGCTGTGCCTGTACGGCGGCGTTATGTGAGGAAGAGGTACCTCACATTGACGTTTTAATTTTACGCGAACGTTACTCATCACAATAAATCTACGTTTACGGATTTATTTAATTATTTAACTAGCCCGACGTTTCAGAAGCTTTACAGCAACCGTGTCACGGACGGACTGAGGGGACATGTGTCCTGAAGTTACAATTTTTAAAAGTTTTTAAAAGTACCCGAAGAATTATAATTTTATTTGTTCCGATTAACGCAAATAGTACCTATATATAGTGAGGTACCTCCTCGGTAGAGCCGGACAAGTCGGTTGCAATGCAGCATGGCTCTACCGCTTGCTATTAGTAATCTGTGTGTGTAGTGCAGCTGCACTGTGTCGGCACGAGTGATGTAGTACTTGTCGGCTTCACGTGTCAAGTCAGGCTGTTACGTATCTCACGGTATATGGGAGTGTGGGGGGCGGTCGCCCACTGGGGACGTGTCGCCACCGAGTTAGCCTATCTGCATAACATTAGCTCACAGCGGGATGTTTATGGGTGGTGGTAGTCACGAAAGCGCTGCAACTGCTCGTTAGCGTCCTTATGTTACGAAAGGAATAATGTAAGGTAATGGCAGATTTTGAAAGCCGGAACAAAAAGATTATATCGAACAATTTTATTTTAATAAAAAGCTATATGCGCCTCGCGGCTTCACCCGCGGCACACGATAATTCCAATTTTTTAACAAGCTCATCTTCATATTTCACCCCTTTGAATTTCTAAAAATCCTTTCGTAGTGGTCACTTAAATCAGGAAAGGGACCTCTGTATCAACTTCCAAGTATCTCTAGGTACAGTAGTATCGGCTGTGCGTTGCCTGTCCGTCTATCGATCCGCCACTCAGTAACGGATTTTTATATTGTATAGATACTAGCTGACCAGAATAACGTTGTTTTGCCGGGCTAGATGAACAACCCTTATCACTTAAGGGTATGAAAAATAGATAGTAGCCGATTCTCAGATCTACTGAATATGCATATAAAACTTTGTAATAATCGGTAAAGCCGTTTCAGATGAGTAAGGTAACTTACATTGTGACACAAGAATTTTCTGTATAAGATGGATACTTTTAGTATTTTGTATCGATTAAATGTAACTACCATTGAACTGTTACAGTGTAAAAAACAGTAAAGGCGGAATAACTAACTGTATGCAGATTGTGGAGGCAGATGTCCCTTGTAGAATTATGTTCTTTGTTTTGCCGAGGTACGGGGCGCGCTCAGCGCTGCGGTCACCCGCGGCCGGCCGCGCCGCGTCAGTGAAGCTCGATACGCGCTCCGGCGTACACGTGTACGCCACGTTTTCACCCCACAAAACTTTCTTACGTCAAATCAATGGATACAACCTAACAAAACGCGACATAAAATACAATTAAAATGTGATTATGTGTGTTACAACCAATATGCTATAATATAGTGCAATATAGTGACCTGTGTTGTGGCCGGAGAATAGCTATGAGCATTCAGAAGTGTTTGCTAGATAACTCTAGCAGGATGATCAAGGCAATGTCGACGGCGAAGTCTTCCAACAGCGAAGTTAAAACGGTAAGGTTAATTTTAACCGTGCTAAATTACAAGAGGAAAGTTATAGGTTATCCTTCATGTGTGAGGTTAAAATGAACTTAGTCACAATATCGTGACGTGCCAGGTTAAATTGAAATTCGCGTTGTTGTATTAAAAATTAATAATTCAGACGTTTTTATCGTTTGAAGAGCTAGCATACCTGGTATTATGTCTTCATACAGAGTAACAAGGTATATTTTATTATTACGACAATTTTAATATATCTGTTGTAGCTTTGCCAGACGCAAATATAGATTGTGCTGTACATCTACTTATTTATATAATTAGGGATTTTAATGTTTTCCCTCTAATTGTAACGTATTGCATTGGTTATTGCCGAATGTTATGTTAATATATTACAATGATGATGATAAGTGCCTCTATAGGTTATGATGAATGGAAAGCAACAGCGAATCAAATAAAACAAGATGTCAATTGCTTTGTACCTTTTGAAGTTGACGTGCCTTTTAATGGCAATCACTTTGGAGTACCTCAAAATGCAGTCACTTCAAAAGAGCTTTCTGTCCTGAAGTTCCTGGGAAAAGGCGACAAGGGCCTTAGATTCTTTTTTGTCACTGATGCTCGCTACTCAGGGCGCATTGATTTACTCGAATTCTTTTGTTTATCAAATTCAAGAAACGTAATTGTACTATATAGCGTTTTTAAAAGGCTGATAGAATGTTAATTAACTATTCTGTACCTAATTCTAATAGGTTAAGTTTTGTTAAGTTCCTATTAGTTTAGGTTCCTAATAGGCTAACCAAGACTTAGTAGGCATATGTGAAAACGGCCCTTGATATTTTAAATATTATTATTGTGTCAAATATTTGTTATAAAAAAAGTCATTGTTACAAAATAGTACCTTTTTGTGAATAACTTTAGATATTGAATTGTTTTCTAACATTTGGCCTGTACTGAAAAAAATAATAGCACAAGACAAGACTTGTTTTACAGAGCCTTTTATTTGAAGGAAATATAAATACATGACTGATTTACCATGACAATTGTAACAGTTCATTGGACTAGCAAAGATTTCTTTGTCTTCTAGGGCGGGTCAGGCCCTGCCATTAATGATTTGCCAACCATACGAAACGGGATAGGAGTTTGATGTACATACTTATGAGAGAAATATTTCTATATGACATCTGTTTGTGTAGATGTCTTTTGGGGGTCAGATATACAAAATAATCGCTCCAACTGCGTGATTGCGTCCTTGTGCCAAAATATAACGAACCGCTACGTTGTTTTCCTCTTTTAGGGTTTCGTACCCAAATGGTAAAAAGGGAACTCTATTACTAAGACTCCGCCGTCCGTCTGTCACCAGACTGTATCTCTTCGATAGATAGCTCTCACCGTGATAAATAGATAGTTGAAATTTTCACAGATAATGTACTTCTTTGTAAATTATAGTTGTATCACTAAAAAAATCCATCACAAACTCATATCTGTAGTTTGTTTCATACAAAGTGTATGCAGACACCCGTCTGGATACACTTTGTCTGCAAATATAATTTTACCAACTTATATAAGTTATGACGCCCTTACATCCTGTCGGTACGGATAACTTAGCGAGTCTGGCTCTGATCGTCTCTCCTTCGCAAACCGCACGAAAAGCAACAGGAAGGCCGTCACGTGACGGCAGTATATTTCGTATTGATAATGATATATCACAATTTACACGTACCACATTTTGCCGTTGTTATCCACCGCCTGTGTAATACGACCACTTCGCAATCACATCGCGACGGCAACGCAACCACCGGCGGCGGCACCGCGGTCACACCGCCACGACAATCTTTCCTCCATGACTACGTTCAGTCAAGCCTGGTTGCCTCTAGCGAAGCCGGAGTATAACTGCACATGACCACGTGGTTACCACATCGCAACGACAGCGACGACGTAACCACATCCACATTTTGTCGGTACCACAACGCAACTACAAAAAGCCGCTGCGACACTATTCACACGTAACCACAGCTTGACCACATTTAGTCGCAGCGACGCGGTGTGTTTGTGGTACGTGTGAATTGACTCTTACAGCAGCACAACTATCGACTTTATCCGGACGAAGCTGTGGCTACCAATTTCCTTACCTATTTTTTTTTTCTTCTATACGTACACATGACTTATGGAATAAACTAGTCTAACTTTAAAACTGAGAAAGATGCTTACTGTAGGGGCAAGACACACATTTTCTTTCGTTTATCCCAATTTCGTTTCATATATTTTTTACTTCGGTATTTTGATAAACAATGACTACGAGGTGAAATTTCAGCTAAAGTGACCAGAGTAGCAGATTGCGCAGGACGTTATGTGCACATATACAAGAGCACTCCACTCCCCCATTGTCCTACTCCGATGGGACGGCAGTCCCACAAGTGGGAGAAATGAAGCGCAGGACGTGCTCTCCGTGGGACAAGAGTATAGATAGGCAACTGCCTTCTGTCAAAAGGAATTTAAAAAATGGCATTAACACTTTTCTCCTACATAGGAGAATTGGATAAACGTACATGACATGGGCGGGATTCGAAGTCACGATCTCTGGCGTAACGCGCGCGGCCTGACTGCTAATATACCACTGCGTCCATCTGTAGTCAATATGATAAGTAAGAGGTAGTGACGTGCTGCATTGCGGTCCAATTAGGCTGGTACGTTCGGGAAACACCTCACGTGCACTTGATACCGCCGCCGTCATGTGATGGCTGTGCTATCAAGTTTCGTGCGGGTTGTGAAATTCCAGTGGTCCACAGGAGGGAAGGACCTCCTGTATTACGTGCTGATGTCTATGAGCTACGGTAATCATTAAAAAAAGCTGCTCGGTTTCCTAACATAAAGAAAACATTGAAAGCATTAACGTACGTGGGTAAATGACCACTCGGAAAATTTCGGCTATTCTAATGATGGCCGTTCGTGTATCTATGTCGTAAAAATATATCGGGAACCCAAATGAGGGCTGTTCAGGGTATTAAGCAGGCGCCAGGTGCTACGTGACTTCACTCGGCTCTTACTGATCGCCGTTATCTCGGAGGAAACGATTTTAACCTTTCCGATCTACTTCAGACGGTATCTGTTGAGATCGCATATTAATGTTGTGACCAAAATGTTATTTTAAAGCTTAGCAACATTTCGTAAGATCACGGATATCAAGAACAAATCTCTAAGCGCACCTTCCCATTTGTGCAATTTGATAAGTTTCGACTGTTATTTTAAACTAAAAGAATAGCAATACGCTGTAAAATACGTATTTCACCCCCCTTCTTTCGATTGACTTTACAATATCCGTACTTAGTGCTCACCTCCATCACGAAAGGGCTCTCGGCCGTGCGTCGTCTGTCAATCAGTCACTCAGGAACGGAAGAGCTTTATGTACGTCCAAAGAATTCAACTTTCATTGTATTCGTTGCGATGGTTCCTTAAACTTATGTAGAGGCTCATTTTGTGATAATTCAGTTCAACGTAGAAATATTTTTCAGCGTATCGATGGCACCAAACTGCACGATATAAAACCGCCTATGTCCAGCCAGCAGTGGACGTCGTCCGGCTGATGACGATGAAAACTGCTCGCCGCTTTGTTGCCGCTCGGTGCCACTTGTGTTTTGTGCCCAAGTTCACATTTCAGAGGAGCAGTCAACGCGTGGATAGGCACACAAACACCACCTACCGGTCAGAGTGCGGTTCACAGGTTATCGTTGACGGGCGCACAAGTATCAAGTTATAAAAATAACATTCATAGTATTGAAGACGCCTCTATGTCGCGTTGGTCCAGGCTCCAGTCCAAAACTTTGCATTTTAGTATATCAGGATGACATCCAGAGGGATGACTATCCTTGGTCAAGAGTTCTTGGTGAATAGCAGCTATAAGTATAATAGCCACCTACAACACATCACATATAACGCTATTCTGGTTACGGGGCCGCTACGGCCTCACGGAATATCTAATCTAAGGCAGGCATCAGCTGTGACAGCTCACTGATAGTCAGACTGTGTAAACTATCCGACTGCTACATGTAGACTGCCATCACACTACGTCCAAAATGAACATAGTAGCAGCGCCTCTGAGCTGCTAGGTACGCCTTATTTATTGTTACCATTTGAAGAAAACGCTTTGTAATATGGCGAAAGGTTTTATTACTTGCAGTACTCGTACGGAAATTCGCCCGCGCAACTGGTAAAAGTTTGAAGCAGCAACACTAGTGGAATATTCTGCAAGCATAAGGCTGGATGTTATCAAAGTGATTTTATGGTCTACAGTATGCAGTGCGCTTACAGTCACGTGTGCGCGGTACTAAACAATATACATTTGATATTGTTTTGTTTACTTTGGAAAACGTCGAATAACTTTGAACACTGAAATGGTGTTTGCAATGCATTGAATATATTACTTGATAGCGTCAGAAGATTGGATATCTCGTGTATTTAAAATAGTTTTTTTTTTATTATGTATCATCATATTTGTTTGTTTGTATATTGTTCTATGGCCGAAGTAAGAGATGGATTTTAATGTGGGAGCTCTTGTCACTCTTTGGTTAGTTGTGAGAGATATTATGTGTATAAAACTGATTTAATTTTCATCGTAGCCGTACTATAGGTAAATTCTTCGCAATCATCCATCGAAATAAGATTTCTTCACGTTTTTAATCATAGTCGCTTTAACACCATCGCTCTGCTTATGGTGTTGCTTTTCGTATGTAAAACAAGTGCCCCACGTTTTCATCTATGTAAAATCTATCCCAAGATAGCAATTATTATTTTCGATTTAAAAATTAAAAATGTGATAATGAAGGTTGCCGTCTACCTGCAACCAAACCCGTACGGTAGATTTTGAAAGAGAAGCAAACGTACATGTACAAACACATATATTTACGAACATACATGTACAAACATACATGTACAAACATACATCTACAAACATACATGTACAACCATACATGTACAAACATACATGTACAACCATACATGTACAAACATACATGTACAAACTTTTGCATATCTTTTTATAAAACGTCATAAAAGACATTATAAAACGATGTCCTAAAAAGTTGTTTGTGTAGTAAATAATCTAGTCTAGATCTAGTGTAACTAGATTTTCACAAGGTGTCCACCAAAGGATAGAGAGAAAGTTTTTTCGGCGAACCCGGGGCATATCTGTAGTTTATAATCTAAAAAGATTGGGAATTTATTCGACGGAATTTTTCTTATAGAATAAATAAAAATAAAATAAAAAATGTTTTATTTTGTTCCATAAAAACAGTGTATATCTAACTAAAAATGTGGAAATACAGAAAGAGCGGCCTTACCGCCGTAAGCGGTCTCCGGACAACCAATACCAAGAAGCGATACGTTCCTAATAAGGGTAGTTGGCACAAGCCTACTAAAAGCTTTTTCAACACACCTTAAAACTATATGCTTATTTGCATACATGCAATACGGGATATGATAGTAAATACACTATTACAGATAAGAATAATATATTTATATTTAATGTCAATAAATACTTATATACATACATACATACTTATACGTATACATACCTACATACTTATGTAAATAATAAAAACCATGCCAATGATAAAACAAATAGAAGATGAAAACAACACAACGAATTTAAGTGATCGGTACGGAGAGGTCTGGTCTTTAAGACGCTTTTGAAATAATACTATATTTTGTGACTTCTGCACGGACTCTGGCAGAGCATTCCACAAACAAGTTGCTGTTACAGTAAAGGAGTACTCATAAAAAGTAGTTTCGTGGATAGAAAAGGCGAGAGTTAGCTTGTTAGAGGAACGTAGGATCGAAGAGTTATCACCTAGGCAAGATATCTTTTAAATATTTAAATTTAATTATTTATTAAAAAGAATATTGAACAGGAGATGAAGAATATGTGAATTTCTACGTAGCGTTATGGGAAGCCACTTGAGCTTAGCACAGTATTCGGAAATGTGATCATACTTACGTATTCCAGACACAAAACGGATGCAAGGGTTCTGGAGACGTTTAAGAGCAGCTAGGAGGTTTTCATTGAGATCACAATAGCATACATGAGCATAATCAAGGACAGATAAAAGTATAGATTGTGCAAGGTAAATTTTGGCGGGAATGGGAAGGAAATTATTTAAACGTCTAAGAGAAGCTGCAGCACCAAATATTCTCTTTTGTAGCACTTGGACACGTAATTTGTATGATAGAAAAATTAAATCGTGATGCGAAAATCCTTTTTATCAGTCAGTCCTTGGAATCAGTCATCATAAGGTCGAGGTGAGATGGGCAAGAATTTGGGGAATGGCGTGGCTTTAAGAGGTAGAATGTGCAAGTTATAGGAATTGACAACAGAGGTGAGCTTCTTAGATCGGGAGTCACTCTTTAGCATGCAGGTGTCAAAATATCCCATTAGGATTATGCATATAATAGGAAGGATTATGAATGTCCAGAAGATGATCAAACGAAGGGATATAGTTCACAGAAAGATGGGGGCTATAGAAAACGCCATGAAAGTACCCTTACATGCCCCAGCTTTACTTCAAGCATAAGATGTTCTGCTGCTTAAATTTTTAAAAGGAAAATGTGTTTCGGAGATAAATGGCTACACCTCCCCCTGGCCTGCCAATTCTGTCGTTTCTAATGACTCGAAAGCCAGGAAGAGTGTAAGAGTCAGAAGGTAGGCAAGGTTTAAGCCAGGATTCGGAAATAAAGATGGTATGAATATGAAGTTTAAAAAGTCTGGATAATGCGACGGGATGCTCTTTGCACTTATGCGCACAACATTATAAATTTTCTCCAGATTAAAGAAATATGAGGTTAGAGTACAGTGAAGGGATAAGGAGGAAACACTGAAAGCTGTGTTCGCTGGTTGCTGATGTTGAAATTGAAACAAAGCTTTGGTCATCGCTATCGCTATCGTTGTGCATTCAGAGTGTTATAAAAATAAAATATTCAAATAGCTAGGTTCATATAAAATATATAGAATCGATAGTAAATATATAATTAAATAAATTACAAATAAATAAAATATCAAAACAATAAATATATAAATAGAACAATTTATGATAAGCACTTAAAACCACACCGACAACATTATGATACTAAGTGGCAACATACTTGTGTTGAAAGCCTTGCCAGTGTCAAAACTTTGACATTTGACAGTGCGTATAAGTTTAAATTAACAAAATTTCATTTGATTTACAAAATGGGTAGTAGAATGGGGGGCCTTTTCACGACTACCGACGCCTATAAACATCCACGTACTTACTATTCCTATGCGTTGCCCTCCTTCCGCCCCCCGCAATGGGCCACACATTAATTATTAAAATTGACGCGTTAAAAGAAAGAAATATTAATAGCTGTGACAGATTTGAATTTCGGAGTAATAAGCTCTATACACATCACACGAGACATAGTTCAGACAAAGCCAGCAAGCCGAATGTCGGGGCCACATTGCTGGCAAAACCGATAACGTTTGGGGAAGAAAGGTTCTCGCTTGGCGGCACCCGCACCGGAAGGCGGAGTGTGGGACGGCCTCCTACCCGATGGACTGCCGCTGGATGCACGCGGCTCGTGACCGTGACCTGTGGCGCTTTATGTCCTGCAGTGGACGACATCTAGCTCATGATGGCTCAAATTAAAAGTATTAATTTTCTCGCTATCAAGAAATGTAGACTTTAGTATTCGACATTAATTTGAGCTTCTTCTTTCGTTCTTTAGAAAATTGTTCCGACAGACGGACAAATGGATAACAAAGTGGCATTAAATGTTTTTCAAATTATTCTGAACACGCATTACATTGTCCGGGATTGGAATGTGCCCGAAGTGGCCATGGGCTATGACATCATGGGCCTCAGTACCTTGGCTAACCGTGGGTGTGCTAGTATATCGACTGCACTTGGGATTTTTTGCTGTACTAGCACACCTCTGTCTACCTCTTGGAGGATAATAGGCGCGGAGTTAATCTCTCTTTCTCACACACACTCACGCACACACGCACGCACGCACGCACGCACGCACGCACGCACGCACGCACGCACGCACGCACGCACGC
>JAFELO010001314.1:16037-47144 GCA_017140195.1 Eumaeus atala | reverse complement strand
TGAAATGGAGGCGATTCTGACTCGCCTCCTGAGTAAGAAGAGGGCACCGGGTCTAGACGGGGTGCACAGGAGAGTGCTGGCGATCTCTCTCGTGCACCTCGGGGATAGCCTCCGGGAAACGTTTGACCGCTGCCTGCGGTCTGGTCAGTTCCCGGGGGCATGGAAGGAGGGTCGGCTCTGCCTACTTCCAAAGGCAGGGCGGCCCATGGACTCGGCTTCGGCGGTTCGACCGGTGGTGCTGCTGAACGACACTGGGAAGGCCTTAGAACGAATTGTGGCCTCCCGTCTCGTTCAGCATCTGGAGGAGGGCGCGGGACCCGGACTCTCAGAGTCGCAGTTCGGGTTCCGAGTGCGCCGGTCGACCACCGATGCCCTCAAGCGCCTGCAGGCGGTGACGGGTGAGGCGGAACGCAGGGGGGAGGTGGTGGTCGCGGTGTCGTTGGACATCGCGAACGCTTTCAATAGCCTCCCGCACAGCGTGATACGGGAGGCACTGAAATTCTTCAGGGTGCCTCTCTATCTCGTGAGGCTGTTGGAGGCGTATCTCTCCGATCGCAGAGTAGCTCTCGAGAACCGGTCGGGGTCCGTGGAGTGGCGGCGAGTCGAGCGCGGCGTCCCGCAGGGTTCCGTTCTTGGACCGATCCTGTGGGACGTCGGTTACGACTGGGTCCTGCGAGGCCGTCTCCTCCCCGGGATGGGTGTCATCTGCTACGCGGATGACACCCTCGTTTATGCCCGGGGTCGAGACTACAAGGAGGCGGCGCGGCTGGCCGAGGTCGGCGTTGACCTCGTGATCAGCCGCATAGAGATGTTAGGGCTTCGGGTCAGATTAGACAAGACCGAAGCCCTTCTCTTCCGCGGGACCGGCCGCAGGGGACCCCCACCGGGTGCCGCTCTGCAGATCGGAGAGGAGAGGGTCGGGTTGAGCCCCCACATTAAATATCTGGGGCTCATCCTTGACGGAGGGTGGACCTTCGGCCCACACTTCGCTATGGTGGGACCGAAGGTCGTGAAGGCGGCGAGTGCGCTGGGCAGACTCCTCCCGAACCTCGGAGGACCCAGCGCCGCCTGCAGGCAACTGTACTCCGGTGTCTGTCGGAGTATGGCGGCGTACGGTGCCCCGGTTTGGGCGGATCGTCTCACTGCGAGGAATAAGGCCCATCCGCGCTCTGCGCAGAGGGCCTCCGCCACGAGATCCCCCGTGGGACCTCGTGGCGGAGGTTCTTGCCGAGAGCTGCTCCTATGTCTCGGATAGGAGGGCTCTCGGCCTGAACCCACGCATGACGAGATCCTACGGATTCGCCGACTAGGGCATGTGGCGTTAATGCAGAGGTGGGGGGAGGACCTGGCGCGGCAGCCGTACGGTAGAGAGTTAACAGCTTCCTTGCGTCCGGTCCTCGAGCGGTGGATGCGCCATAGGCGCGAAACCCTCACCTTCCGTCTAACGCAGGTGCTCACCGGGCATGGTTGCTTCGGTGAGTATCTGTGCAAGACGGCCCGCAGGGAGCCGACGACTCGATGTATGCCGATGCTCGATGCCGGCCCAGTACACCCTCGAGGTGTGCCCGAGATGGGCTGCGCTGCATCATGATCTGACTTCAGTTGTCGGAGGGGACTTGTCAAAGTCGAGCATCATCCTGCGAGACAGTCATATCCCAGAAGGAAGCCGACGAGCGGGTGAGAGAGGAGGCTGCCGACGCGGCCTCCCCCCGCCGACGACGAATGGGGGTACGAAAGAGGCTCTATCCGCAGCGCCTTCAGTAGTGCCCCTGTGTTCCGTGTCGGGCCGGGATGGGAACCCGGTCCACTTTCAATGACACGGCGTCGTGGGGACTGTCTTAGAGTAGCCGGACAGTCTCCGAGGAGGTGAAGTCTGACCTTTTCGCCGACGCCTGCCTGTCGGTGGAAGGGTCATGTTGCCTGCAAATCCGGGACCCCCACTTATAGCGGCTGAAAGCTCCCGTAGGGGCTTAGTTGTTATTGTTACCCAATGGCCGAGTCCAACATAGGTCTGGGGGCCTACCCGGGCTCCCAGGTGTCATGCGTAAATGCATTCCCCTTCGTCACCAAAAAAAAAAAGGTGCATAAGGCGGATGCGGTTATAGTTCAAAGCCATTGTGGATTTCACCCATTATTTTACAGCCGTGTAAACACGGGCGTTATCTTGATGACAGAGGACTTTTCTTCTGAGCATTCCTAGACGCTTTTCTCTTATTTCCTCTCGTAAACGACGTAGTAGTAATCAGACTTCACAGTATGACCCTTTTCAAGATAATCAAACATAATCACACCCTTTTAAAATGAAGCCACTAACTTATTTGCCGTTAAAATCGCCTTAGCCTTTTTAAGGGGGTGGTGAACGAGGTTTTCTGTACTGTTTCGACTGTTGTTTTGTTTTGTTTCTAATAAACTGATGTTTCGAAAGAAATCGTCTGCACCGGTTTCAAATAACCGCAAACGGTCACGTGAAATGGTCATGGCGTCCTTTTTGTTCAACTGAAAGCAGTCGCGGATCCCACCTCGCAGACACATTGTGGAAACCCAATTCGTTAACTATGTTGCTTTGGGTTCTGTTATAAGAGATGCCTATAATCTCGGCTATCTCTCTAATTTTTAATCTGAAGTCTCCCATAATTAAAAGAAGTAATTTTTAATATTTTCTTCAGTAATGGACGTCGAAGGTCTGCCAGAACGGGGTTTATCATTCAAACTTTCTCTACAGCGCTTGAATTCAAATGTTTGACGGATGAATAAGGTAGGGCATAATCTCCTAAAGTACTGACCATATCGACCATTATGGATGGCTTTCGGTGATAGCCCCTTCTTATGGATTTACTTAATGAAGGCACACTGCTCAATTTGCTCCATTTGCAGAAACTAATAACACAGCAATACGACATAGATTACTGTGTTATAAAAATTATTAAATCACAAATAATTATCGCACGTTTCGAACTTCACACAATAAACTAGTCTGAACTGAACTGAATAAAAAGGGTGGATTTGATCTTTAGAATTGAATGAATATGTGATAGGCCGAGTACTTTTCGATCCACCTGGTACTAGAATGTTTCTGAGGATGATCTGGTAGAACTATACGCACTACAGAAAGAGATTGTCGAGTTATTGTCAGCATATCTTTGAGAAATTAATACCTCGCTTAAGCCCACGTCCAGCAGGAGCTTAGACAGACCATGAAGAGTGGCTGAGGCCTTTGACAAAGTGGGCAGTTAGAAGACTGCTCGAGGAAGCCGACTTGACTCCAAAAGGGACAGCCAGTAGTCTGTCACCAGCTGACCCTGCAGCTCGTCTTAGTTTCGCAAAGATACACAATAACCGGTCATATGGCTAATCGAGAAGAACGAAAGAGACGAACAAACCTATAACTACGGTCTAAGTATTAAGTAGCTTGTGCTAGTTACAACCGAATACGACATGACTAATGACGTATTGAGTATGGCTGCTGTGTTCAGCTCGTGGTTGTAAGTACCAGTTCATTGTCCTCGTATTGTGTACATGGAATATGCTTATATTGAATGAATTTATAAATTATTATTTTGCACTAGCGACCCACCCTCGCTTCGCTTCGGGTTACAAACGCCGTAAAAGGCGCCATCAAGCTGTGTACCCACGACTTTGTCTGCATATGATGTTACTTCAGACAACATTCTATTATTTAAACTCGTGATATCTTTTGAATGAAATATCCGAATCGAATAATTTAAAAGGTGACATGAAGGTACTGAAGTAGTCTTAAATAATGATTTATTTATTTTGATAAGGATCAATACCTATTTACGGATAAAGAGCCTTTTCTGGCAGTGGTATTTTAATATTTTTTTAATAAAAACATGCTGTCGTAACATTTTTTATATGTTAAGTTTTAGTATGCGTCCCTAATTTATTTGAAAATGAAACAGTCTATGTCACTCGGGAATAGTCTAGCTTCTCAACGGTGATATACTTTTTAAATCGATCCAGTTGTTTCGGAACCTATTCATTTCAAACAAAGAAACAAACAGAAAATCAAAACTTTTCTCATCATTCATCGGCACATCTCAGCCTAAATGTTATACAATAAATAAAACACTGTAATTAGTTTTGCGTGAGTAAATTTAATAAACACCATAATGCAGGGATTACACAGGCGGAACCATTTAAATTTCATAGAAAATACTCTTATACTGTGTTTAAACTGCGACACTTCACCACACACTCAAGTTTACACCGAGCGTGAAACTTATTGCGAATCTACAATTAGTGTCGAATATGAGGCGAATTGAAGTTTCGTGTAGGCGTGGACGTGTCAAGAGCGCTCAAATGTCCGCCATTGACTTTGCAAGTGTCGTAGTGTAAACCTAGCATTATGCAGTTAGGGTATTTTTTACACAAGGACACCCTTGAAGATACTCAGTAGACAATAACACGACGTGTTTCTATAAGTATGAGATCAAATACATTACATTTACACACGGCTCGGGATACAAGCGAGCACGCACAGTAATATCCTTACACTAGATACATATTAACGATACCCAACACTCAATTACATTGAGTACATAGCGCGTTGCTACACGTTATGGAGTATTGTCTGAGGGACACAAAGAGCACCGACCCTAATTTTTTCATCGTCTTATTTAAACGTCAAAAACATCTTCATCGTAATGTAAAATTTGAAACATATTAGTTAATTCAACTAACTTGACATAGCAAAGTACATTTGTTCATTAAATAGCATTAGCACGCCTTATAATTTACATCCAGCTCTAAGGAGCGGTGTAGGAAGTGAAACGCCATCACCTCGTCAAGGTTGGTGTAACCCAGAGGCTATCGAGGCCAGAAAATAACTTCTAGGATCGGTGTAGGCCGAGAGAAGTCTGGCTGAAGAACAGATACCTGTTGTCTGGCTGGCGTAGAATAGGGGCGATGAACGCGTGACCTACGGGCGTTGGAGGCGTGCCCAGAAGCGTTTTCTAGGGACGCTGGGGTTGCGTCCGAGAGGCGCTGGAGATGTGTCCTACAGTCGATGAAAACGTGTTCTAGGGACGCTGGAGTTGCGTCCGAGGGGCATTGGAGGCGTCTTAGAGCGATGGAAGGGTGTTTTAGTGACGCTGGTGTTGCGTCCGAGGGGCGCTGGAGGCGTGTCCTGGAGGCGATGAAAGCGTGTTCTAGGAACGCTGAGGTTGCGTCCGTGGGATGTAGGAGGCGTCCTAGAGTCGATGGGTTCGACGCGCGTCATTATGTTTATGTAGCGTTCACACGACATGAGTTTCATATAAAAAGTATGTAGTTGNNNGTCGATGTAGCTCCAGGAAGGCCTCCAGCTCGTTGGGCAGCAGCCCGGGCGGCAACGGCAGCGGATATGCGGCCAGCAGCGCGCGTGCCGCGAGACAGCCGAGAGAGATGTGGCCCAATGGGCGCACGCGCGCGTCTCGGTTCAGAGCCAGGAGTTGTTGTGCGCGGTCGCCGAACCTAGACACGCGTTATTTTTATAAGGAAGCAAACGAGCAATGGGAGTACTGACACCCATAAACATAGGAACAATTGATAGCAATTATACATAAGAAGTAACATATACAGAATGTACTACTTCATGAACAGATTAATTCTTTGAAAATTTACTTTTTGTAAGCGGCATTGACATGCTGCGTTGCAGCCGAATCGGGCCGGCATGACCGGAGTAGTACCTCACCCATATGATATCGCCGCAAAGTGACAGCGACGGTGTCGATTTTCGTTCGGTTTGTGAGTTTCTAGTGACCCACAAGAGGTGAGGAAGGTAACGCATGTTGCGCGAATTGAGCGAATGTTCCGGTAGCTATAAAAAAGCTAGTCAGCCTCTCTTTCGAAGTTTTTCTAAGTATATACACATACGTATATGCTATGCCGCAGCGGCCGCGCTCGGGTACACGCCGCCCGCGCTCTTGTGCGCGAAGTACCTGTTAGGTGTGTCGAGATGCGCGCCCGCCCGCAGCAGCGCCTGCACCAGCTCCGTGCAGTAGTTGTAGGGCACGGCCGCCACGTGTAGCGGCGTGGAGCGCGCCTCGTTGCGCGCGCGCGCATCGGCGCCGCACCGTAGCAGCAGCGCCACGGCGGCCGTGCTCGGAAACACGCCGCCCGCGCTCTCGTCCGCGAAGTACGTGCTGAAGGTAAAGACGATGAATTTTATAAAGGAGTATACATTTTTAAACAGGTCCAACTAATTATATATTAAATAGGTGTTAGACTTGAAATTAGCTCGGACTCTGGTGGTGTATTTGTTTGCGTTGAGAGCAACGCATCGACTCGTTGTGCTTTACTGTAGTCTGAGTTCTCAACAGCACCGAGTTCCACCTCACGAACGGAATATTATAAGTCGGGGCGAGCACATGTGCAGTAGCGTAAATTGAGCATGGGTAATTTTTCACTTATGCTCTGTAGGGGTTGCAGTAGGTTGTAGGCGTGGGAATATAAAACTATTTTCTGAGAAAATTTGTTTCAGTTACGATCTTGCTACAGAGGAGAGCGAACAGAGAGAAGCCTCACCGGCGAGAGGCACCGTCGCCTGGTGCGTACACCTGCGCAAACACCTTTCTTCCGGACCTGAACTTATGCTGTGGAAGCGAGGAGAAGCCCAACACAGCTTCATCATTGCTATGAGAGACCAGGTCATCATCATCAGGGGTCGTAAGAGGGGCCGAGCGTTATATATGATATATATGAGAGAACGTGTGTGGTGTTGTCTGACTTTACGAGTGTCTGGGTTGTAGCGTATCACCGCACGCAACACACACCTGCGTACTACGTTGAGTCGGGATGCGCACAGATGCAGGAGCGTATCGCCCGTGCTCGCGCTGCGTACGTCAGCCGCTAACAGCTTGCGCACGGCGGCGCATACGGCCTCGTCGTCCACGTCGGGGGACGTGGCGAGGAGATGCAGCAGATGGGAGGCGCAACGCAGTGCACGGTCGTAGTTGTCCGCCTGCCTTCTGTGAATAAAAAAAATTGAGCTAAAATATTTATGTATCTATAGTTTATTTGCACAGAATAGGGTCCGAAACTAGTATACCCATTTGAGAAATTCTTTTACTATTAGAATTCTACATTATCTGTGACGAACATAGGGTATATAATATTTTCTAAAGTTTATTGATACTATTATGAAAAGTTCGCAAATGTAACTACCTGTGCACGGGGCGAGCCGCCAGCGCCTGGCGCGCAGGCGGCAGCGCGTCAGCGAGCAGGCGGAAGGCGCGCAGCACGTCACACGCGCGCGGCACGTCTATGGCGCGCTCGAGCCGCCCGCTACGCGCGTCCAGCAGCAGGCGGGTGAGAGCGCTCGCCGTCTGACAAGTATCTACGAATATACATGTTTTTAACAGACATCTTCAAAAGGGGAGTAGTTTTTCACAGCTACTTTTGCCCCCTTAGAAAATAATGTGTTTATTTATTTCTTTATTTTAGAAAACTTCATTATCAGCCCTTATCGTCCCACTGCTGGACATAGGTCTCCTTCAATTAACGCCAGGACGATCGATCTCCTGTTACTCGCATCCGTCCCGGACCGGCTACTGCATTACTGGCCCATCTGCCATCGGTCCTTCTGAGTGTGTGACCAGCCCATTGCCACTTCAGAAAGCTTATTCGTCGCGTGATATCGGATACTTTAGTTCTCTGCTTTATGACTTCGCTACGAACTCTGTCGGACAGAGAAACACCCAACATAGCACGACCTATAACCCGTTGAGGTACCGCAAACTTGTGGACCAGTCCTAAATTATGAGGCCATGTTTCGCCCTCGTAGGTTATCACGGAGAGAACGCATTGGTCTTCACTTTTGCATTCCAGCTCTGAGGTATAGGCGACGTGAGAATGTGACGAAGCTTCCGGAATGCTGCCCAACCCAACTGAATCCTTCTATCGGCTTCCTTCTCGAAGTTATGTCTACCTAATTGCAATAGTTGCCCAAGGTAGACGTATTCGTCTACGACTCCGAGAATAGCACCATCGACATAGATCGACCTAGGGAGAACGTGTTCGTTGAACATGGCCTATGTCTTGTCCAAGTTCATCTTAAGACCAATACGTCGGGGGGATTAAATTTAGGCTGTGCAACATTTTCTGCAAGCTCTCCAACGATTCGGCCAACACAACGACATCGTCGGTGAAACGAAGATATAAGAGCTACTCGTCCTTAATATTTATGCCATATTCTGCCCAATTTAAAGTCTTAAAGACGTCCTCCAAGCATTAGTGAACAGTTTCCGGGAAAGGACGTCCCCCTGTCTCACTTTCCTCGATGCGATTGGATTGGCCTTGTTTGACCTACCGGAATCAGAACGGACATAGAAGCAGCGTCATACAATGCTCTCAGTACTTCAAACAGCCCAGGTTTCGACAGAGACAAAAGCTTTTTCATAGTCCACAAAGGCAAGGCACTGCGGCTGACTGTATTCATGTGTCTTTTATACAATTTGCCTTATGGTGAAAATGTGGTCCATGGAGCTAAATCCTTTTTGTGGAGAGAAGCTTTTTCGTCAGGACTCTTGAGAATAACTTGTAAATATGGATAAGAAGTGAAATTGGTCTGTAGTTTTGAAGAAGCGATTTGCCACCCTTTTTAAAAAACAAAACGTCATTTCCAAGCCATACTCCCCGCTGAAGGACAAAATTAAAAATCTTTTTAGCTCTCGTAACACAGGTTTGCCTCCTGCCCTAAGAAGCTCTACTGTAATTCCGTCCTTCGCAAGAGCTAGACTAATCTCACACGAGCTGACGTTTGGAAAATCGCTTGACAAATGTCGTGTCAGGTTCGCAAGCGGATCGTTGTTCAAGGTATCGGGATGAGGAGCGTGCGACGTATACAATTTGCAATAGAAAGCTTCAATCTCACATAAGATCTCAGGACTAGAAGGAACGGTAACCCCAGAATCAGCCCTTTGTTAGATGACTCCTTCCAAACTTCTCCACAAAAACATTCCACCCTCCATTCTGCTCAATCGCTTCGGCAACCCGTTGCGTGGTTTGAGCAGCGAAGGTCTTCGCGTATTAGTTTGCGGATCTGCTTTGAAAGAAGCTTGACATCGGCAGACGTAACGTCTTCGTGTGCTCTGCGTTCCATCATAAGCCCATTGCGTCTCATCTGAGAGTTTAGCTTTCCAACTGGTATATTAACTCCTATAGTATCCTTCACTCACGTCCCGCATGCAACCAATCGCGTCACTCATGGCCTCGTCAATTGCCATTGTAGTTTCCGACGTATCTAGGGAATCGAACAGGTTTTTCAATTCCAGTTGGAATTTTTCGGTACCTACCATTGTTCACCGGAAGTTAGGTCGGAGTGTTGACTGTACTAATCGGACACACTCGTGTCCAAAGCTTACATTTAGAGAGCCTCTAACCAATGGGTGATCACTTCCGGTTTTAAATCTGTTCATCATGGAGACATCCGTAAATATGTGCTTTCTGTCCCTCATAATAAAATCAATCTCGTTCCTTGTTACAGTATCGGGGCCCTGCCATGTCTACTTCCTATGGGGCCTCTGCTTAAAATAGGAGTTCCTTAAGAAGAGTCCCTCTTTATCGAGAAGTTCACCAGCATTTGCCCCCTCCGATTTCGACTTCCGACTCCATGTGGTCCCAGGCGCGATTCGACACCATTTTGTAGTCCCACCTTGGCATTAAGGTCCCCCATAACAATATTAAAGTGGGCCTTACAGGTGTTATGTAAGGCCTTTGAGACATCCTTATAAATTGCTTCCAAGTCGTCATCTGAATATTACAAAAATAGTAATTCTAATTTACACTCGTATTAATTAGAAAACTTACAGCTAATGTATTCTTTATAACCGGAAAAATTAGTATATGAGAGGAAAATATTTGAAGGTACCAAGTACAAGCACATTAACGATTGATAAGTTTTTAAATTGCAACAACCTATAATGATTTCAATTTGCTTTCACATTACATAAAAAAATTACCGCACAATAATTTTCGTAATATTAGGACATTCGTTTAAAAACATTCAACGTTGAGTTGGTTGCTAAAAACTTATTGAAGAACTACCTGTACCACTTCTGAACCACGTTTACAAGTTGTTTTCAGGGGTTATCTATATTTATATCTGATATTAAATCAGACGGCGTGTTGTGGAAAGAGCTATGCTTGGTATTTGTCTGCGAGACATGATCCGAAATTCGGAAATCCGCAAGAGAACCAGGGTAACCGACATATCTGAGAGAATCAACAAGCTGAAGTTTCAATGGGCGGGCCACATTGCTCGGAGAACTGATAACCGTTGGGAAGAGAGGTTCGCGAGTGGCGGACCCGCACCGGAAGACGGAGTGTGTGACGGCCACATACCCGATGGACTGACGACATGGATAAGGTGGCTGGATGCAGGTGGCCCATGGCCGTGACCTTTGGCGCTGGTGGCGCTCTGTTTCTCTCGGTTTCAGACCTATGTCTAGCAGTGGACGTCGTCCGGCTGATGATGATGAGTTGCTGGCCTAAGGCAAAATATAGGAAACGCTCTCACAATATAAAAGTTCCGCCTATAGTTACTTTTGGTATCGCGTATGTCTAGTAAATTAAATTTGTAGAAAAAAGCTGAAGACACACGGACTGAGCTACTAAACAAGTTAGGACAACTCGTTCAGTAGGACCTGTATAGGACGAGTATGTCTCACCCGAGTACAGCAGCGAGTCCTTGTCGATGCGTATCTGCAGCGCCCACGTCCACAGGTCTATGCAGTGCTGGTAGCAGAAAGCGTCCGCGTACGCCGCACCCCTGCACAGAGAGGCGGGTCGTTGGGCGGGGCGAGCGAGCTCATCAGGAGGCAAAAATGTTTTTCAGTCAAGCCGTAAGATGTAGCTCCTTAAGACGCCTCCTGCCTTCCCTAATTACCAATAATATATGATAATTATGATTTGTGTACTATTAGTAGTACACAAATCATAGCGCATAAAATATTGTTTACTCACAACAGCGAACAGTTTGTGCAATTGAATACGAGGGACACCTGTACTACTCGCGTACCTGTACATGAGACGGAACACCGTGTCCTTGTGCTCGGGGCCCAGCACGCGCACGGCGACCAGCAGCGCGGTGGTCCTCATTCCGTCGACGTCCGCGGACACCACGTCCAGCTCCGCCGCGGTTCGCCACTCGCGGCCGCCCAGCGCCACGGCGCCTACGCCCAACGACCAGTTCGCTTCGCCGGCCCAGTTCAGCTTCTCCAGGTAACCTTCCGGCTGCGCGTGTCGGATCGCTGCGGAGGAGAGAATAAGCCTCATGTTGTGAAGATGTTTATGGATGTGTAATATGTGTATAATCAAGGTCAACGTTTATAACTAGTCGCGCTTTGCTGTACAAGTGCGGTGGCGGCGTCACTCACCGGTGGCGCGGCGCCAGGAGCCGTGAGCGCCGATCACGTCGTTGAGCTCGTCCACCTGCGAGGCGCCGAGCAGCTCGTGCGCGTCCGCCATCTCCGCCGCGCTGTAGCGCACGCGCGACATCAGCATCTGCACGATCTGTACGAATACACTTAGCCTTCACACGTCGCTCTGATAGTTTATAAAGAGGTCATAAAAAGGAAGAGTTTTTTTTTTTAAGAAAAACAATGTGTGTGATCAATAAAGTTTTAGAAATAGCGCTCGCTTGGAACTTTCAACTGTCAAATAGTCCGGCGTACATTACAAACATCACATTGTGGTTGGTGGGTGCGTTGCCGATGGGTCATTTTTTTTAATTCTGATAATAGACTAAACAACTGATTCAGATTATTTATAGCTGCTCATTGCTGTGTTTTTTTAAAGTAAAGTCGCGCAAGCGCAGGCGCGCCGTCTCGAGCCGGTGCTCCTGCACCGCGTAGTGAAGCGCCGTCTTCAGCTGCATGTCCTGTCACACAAACACACCTGCACGGCGCCCTTCAGGCAGGCGGTGCGTAGCGCGTCATCGCCGGCGCGAGAGCGCAGGCGCGGATCGGCGCCGTGCTCCAGCAGCAGGCGCGCCGTCTCGAGCCGGTGCTCCTGCACCGCGTAGTGAAGCGCCGTCTTCAGCTGCATGTCCTGTCATGTGATAACTTCATTTTATTTACTGCATGTGTCAAACCTTAACTTCTTTACATCAATTTATAAACTACACTTGTTATTTAAATAATACGCTTTTAGTTTATCTATAAATCTATAGTTCCATGCAATAACAATTTCTTAGATTTAAGGAATACCACAAAATACTTTTAATAAAATACCCGTAGCAAATAAATAGTGAACGAGGGAGCGTGAACAATGATTTGAACATAATTATGTAATAAGTAAAGGCACCACGTAGAAATGTTAATCTATTTAAAATTACAAGTTGGTAATGGTTTTACCAACCTTGCGGCTTTATTGCTATATATGTGTTGTATGCTCTTACATTTCGATTTTAATCAACAGCCCCTGTATATTTTGATTGCGTTGGCTCTGAAGTATGTGCTTCAAGAAATTGCAGTGTTCAGTATTCAACATAATTTCAGCTTGATCCTATCACGTGTTCCCGATAAAAACGCGTTGGCAGATGTACAGGACAGAGAGAAGGAAGGACAAAATGATCCTACTTCGTTTTTTTACGAATTCCGATGACTTGTTCACCCCCTTATAGTATAATGTACACCTGCGCGTCCACGTTCGCTCCGTGTCGCAGCAGCAGCGCGCACAGCGGCACCGACTGCACACTGTTGATGAGGCACGTGCCGCCGTTGTGGTTGGGGCGCAGCACATCGGCGCCGCGCGCCACCAGCAGCCGCACCACCTCCACGTGCGTCATGAAGCACGCCGAGCGCACCGGCGTGGAGCCGCTGTCGCTGCATGCGTTCAGGTCCGCGCCCGCGTCGGCCAGTGCGCGCAGCACCTGTCACAGTAACAATCACAGTGACAGACTCGCACAACGCGCACACGCGCACCGCTCCTAGTAGCGAGGGTCACCTCGAGGCGTCCGGCGACGGCAGCGCACCACAGCGGCGTGACGGAGTGCGTGGAGTGGTCGTGTGGCACCTCGTACACGCCGCGCTGCTCCAGGTCCGCGGCGCACACGTGCACCAGATACTCCACGAGCTCAACGTTGCCCCTCCGGCAGGCAACGAACAGTGGCGCGCACCCATCCCGCGTGCGGCTGCAGACTGCCTGCCGCTCCTCCGGGCGCATCCTGTGCGACCAACATTATTTTGAGAAACGATAATATAAGGCACGCGGTATGACTAAAATTATTACACTTAGGAAGCTCAAGTAGCATGTGGGAGCTGACATACACTTCTTATAGCTAAAGGGGCACTCGAGCAGAATACGATATCTATCAGGGCCTTACGACTGGCAGTTATGTGTTCAGTCCTATTTCACATCTCATTTACCACCAGCCTCTCCGAAACATTACGAGGTGTGATGGTATAGTTGTCACATCGTGTTGGTGTTATGAGAGCAAAAGGTGCCTACGGTGGAGGTAAGGTATGACACCAGAAGTGTTATTTAGTATGGCAAATGTAAGATATGAAATTGGCGTTTCGTATGGGAGGAATAAAAAGTCGAATATTTTTTAATATAATATATTTAATTATATACGAAAACACTATATTTAACTAATCAAAGTGTGAACCATTGTTTTCTATGCACCTTTGTCATCTCGGAGGTAGTATATTGGTCCCTTTACTAAAAAAAATCAGCCAGACGGGAAACAATAAAATCTTTGAAGGCGATTTGGACTGCCCCATCGGAGTTCAATTTTATTCCCTTGCAAGAAGTTATCCAAATTACGAAAAAAAATGTAATCTGATGGAACAAGGTCCCGAGAGTACGAAAGTGTGACTTTTAAGTTGAAGTACTTCTAATTTGGTAGCCGTCTGTTGCACAGTGTGTCGTTTCGCGGTGTCGTGAAGCAGTGGCGTGGAGCGATTGACCAGCCTAGGTTGTTTAACCGCTAGCTTTCCCATCATGGTTTGCAATTGCTGACAATAGACATCGGCCATAATAGTCTGGCCAGGTTTGAGAAAACAGTAATGAACAATACCGGCACTAGTCCACTAAGCGCTTAGAAGTAACTTTTTTGGGGTTAATTTTCGCTTGGGGCAGGATTTGGCTGGCTGGTCAGGATCCAACCATTGCGCTGAGCGCTTCTGATTATCGTAAAGAATCCACTTTGCATCACAGGCAATGATTTGATTTAAAAAACCTTCATTATTGTGCCGGTTTAGTAATGTAGCGCAGCAGTCCGCGCGCGTTTGCCGGTTTGCTTCAGTCAATTAATGAGGTACCCACTTTTCAGGCTTTTCAATCTTACTAATTATCTTCAAGTGAATTAAAACAATTTATCACTAACACCGCAGCCTGGAACTAACTCGGACATCGTTTACGATGGATCCGCTTCCACAATTGCCTTTAACTCTTCACTATCGACTCGGGTATCAGTCCATCTACGGGGCTTGTACTGCAGGTCGAAATTTCCCTAGCGAAAACGTTGGAACCGCAAACGAAATGTGTTTTCTTTTGCAACACGACCGCCATATATATCATTCACCGTTCGAGTCGTTTCCGCAGGGCTAGTGCCACGGCGGAACTCATACTCGTAGATAATGCCATATTTTAAGTTTTCCCTTTTGTAAAATGAGTGACGCAAACAGAAAATAAACAAATGAATGACGTTCATCGAAGCATAAACAGTAGAGTAAGTCGCTGCACAAACATGTATTTGGAATTCCTTACCAAGGAGGAGGGATTGAAGTGATCAGTATGAAAAACGCCAATTTCGCATGTAAGGACATGGTGTTTTTGTTACAAAAATTTTATTCAACAGATGAAAACAAATATTATTAGTATTTGTAGTTTCACAGCCACATTTTATGTAGATATTTTAGACTTATGTACCAACATAAGGCAATAATAAAATTTATAAAAATATGTTAAGCATTTTAGGCGTTAAAGAAAAAACACAAACAAAAAATACCAATTGCAGCTGTCAATGTATACCAATTATATTTCTTATGAAGTCAAAATCAAAATATTTTACTTCACTAGTACATATATCAAGGTACTAACACCACACGGTTTCACCTGCATATCTCTTCAAAAAATGGACTATTTAACAAAAAGGGAATTTTTCAATTTGGGCCAGTAGTTTCTGAGTTCAGCATGTTCAAACAAACTCTTCAGTATTATTATTAGTATAGATGGAAAATAAAAGGCAATATTTGTTTCACATTATTTGTGAATTGAATGATGATCAGACATTAGCATATGTATAGTATGTGATGTGAGATATAATATGAATGATGATCAGACATTAGCATATGTATAGTATGTGATGTGAGATATAATATGAAACAAATACAGAAGGAGTGTGTGGCTACAAACAGCAATTGTTCCTTTGTGTGGTTGCCAAAAATGCATGTATAGAACATACATTTTTGACTTGTGCTTGTGTTGACATTACATACAAATTTACAGATAAATTGTCAACTATATACACCAACACTATAGAGTCTATCTCCCTAGCCCAACCATTTTACTAACATAATAAATGCAAGTGTTTATGAGCCTTTGTTATACATTCATACAAATATTTTTTACTAATTTGTATGTAATTTGGCACAGACATCTACTACAACCTGGTACATATAGGCACAACAAAGATTTATGTTATTCCAAAAGAGAAATGGTTACCTGGGCTAAATAATAAATTTACATACAAACAACAAATACAAGTGTATCTTTTAAAAAGCATTCATGGCCGTTTGATGATCACCAATGCAAAGATCTCTGTTGAAATTTGTATGTTTTAAAGTTCCAATTGTCTAATTTTGTAATTACAATTACAAAATCTGCAGTATGTGAGAAGATAGTTGGGTCCTTCCCTCTGCTTATTGGGACCAAGTTCCGCCTGCTAGGGACCCAGTGATAAACATAATCAAAACTAAACAACATCTCAAAGCAGCAAGATATGATAAGTACTGTTTGCTTTGATCAGCACAACTAAATAATTATAATTCTTTGGGAACTTTAATAATTTGTGACATCAGGACATTGTCATCTCAGTCTACCCGTGGACATGGTATTGCTGTAAAGCTTCTGTAACGTGGGGCTGCTCAAATAATTAAATAAACCGCGATTATTTATTATAAAAAATAGGCCTGTTCAATTTCTGAAAATAGAGGTAAAGTATTTTTTAATCACTCGCAGGATATAAATTAATAATAAAATATAGGGAAGTAATTTTGGTGTGGGATCCTACCTTTCAAGTGCGGTGCGGAGACGGGCCGAAAGTCGAGCTCCTGGCGCACTGTGCTTACATTCTTGCATCAATTCATTAAATATAGCATCGATTATTTTAGAATCCTGTAACGCTTTAGGGTCACTATCATCTCCCTCCCACATATTTTCACTCTAAAAACTGCTTATCGATCACAGTACCACAACAAACAAAACCTCGTCAAAACCATAAAGCAGACCAGATGACACTGACAGACCACAACAAAGAACAAAGACTGACAACAAAAATAGCTCTATTTCCACAAGATTATTAAGACCAAAGAGAATGTAAGAACGTAGTTACATTCTCTTTGGTTAAGACCACAAATTGTCACAATTGATACAGCGTATCAGGTGAATTGGTTTAAACTGCATTACCAAATGCACATCTTGCCTACAGACGGCCGAGGACACGATATTCGAACTTTTCATTGGAAATTTGGACAGAGGTTTGGGAGCAAGATGATGTGTTGATAATAGAAATAAATATTTTTAAGAATAATAATATCTGTGGACTTATCACACCACATTAGCTTAGCCCTGTGTTAAGTACCGTAAGGACTTGCGTTACAGGTACTAGACACAACGGAAATATATTTAATATGGTGTATAAATTTAAGAAATTTTATATATTTAAGATTTTTATTATAGATATACATATAATACATATAAAAACATCCATGACCCAGGCGGGATTCGAACCCACGACCTCAAACACGAGGACTAACCGCTACGTTACCATCTGAGCCAGCCGGTCGTCAGTTTTAAACATGACAATTGAGAATAAACGATAAAAGAATTTAACATAGAGATAAGATAAGGAAAGGGTCTAGAACACACGCAACTAAGTCGAAAAACACATGAAATGTCGTTCACTCTCTTGTCTCTTTTTTTCATTATTTTTCTCTGCGCAAAATGCATGCGAGATTTAATAGACAGAGATAGTAATGCATTCTCATCTTTTTTCTCTATTCACCAAAACTGTAAGTCGTCAGTTTCCGCACATTTTTATTTAAAAAAGTGTGTGTGCTTATGTCAGCGTTAGAAGTTATACTTCATTACCGTAACAAGAAAAACTATGATAATCAGAGCTAACTTTCAAATTGACGTAGCAATCAAATCGGATGGAGGATTTGATTGCTACGTCAGATCGGAGCCTTACGTCGACAACCGACGGCCATAGACATTCGCATTGTCATTATCATGCAGATGTGTTGCTCTCTTTTCCTCCTTATCTCTAATGGACCACCGGCTACTCACAAACAGCACGAAACGCGTCAGCGTAGCTGTCACGTAGCGTAGATACACCCTCGGCATAGTGGACCCAATTCGGATGCAAAACAGCATGGCGCTACCTCCTACTAATTATTATTTTTATTTAATAGGTAGGTAGGTTATATGATAACAACGAAACACTTGTTTATAAACATTTTTTATTTAGTATATTGTACAAAAACTGCCATACTTCATCTAAAATACATTACAGCCTTTTCGTCTTTTTCAGTCAAGTAAACATTATCTATTCATATGTCATTACATCATCAGATCATATTATTATATTCATATAACACTGTAAAATCAGGTTCAAACTTAAATAAATACAATATAAAAAATAACTATTATCTTCACGTTAAATGATGTCCATGTCGCAGTCAGATTGTCTAAATCGACGTATTTCATTACGGCTAGCCATTTTCAAAAACAGTACCTGTTTATTTTGTGGCAGGCCAACGATTAGCCACATTGAACACACATACGGCCGAGTGAAACTGCACCAGAACGAGTTCAGCGTTATACGATATTCAATAAAGCTAGCCTTATTGAAATAAAGTGAATCATTATCAGCGTTGTTTGACATGTTTTAGTTACTAACCTTAACACTCGCGGCGTTGCTCGACATGATATCAACAATGGCGTCGATTGTAGAATACAGAGAAATAAGAAAACAATTCTGAGATACATGTGAATGTTTAGGCGGGAGCGTAGCTCCCGACTATTTCTTTGTGGCTAGGTTATTGTTTTATTTGCACTCAAAACACTTGGCCTAATATCATCCTTGTATCGATCACTATCACTGTCAGAAATAAAGAGATTTAATGAGGCTAAACGTCAACGGCTATATTGAAGAACGTCATTGCATGACGTTTTCCGGCTAATCGTTCGCCCGCCACAAAATAAAACGGCTCTGTTTTAGAAAATGGCTAGCCGTAATGTTATAAGGCAATTTGTACAAAACGATTACGAGATCTATATTAATTCCACCACAAATACCACCAATACGTTGGTAGTGTTCTGTCTTTAGTACTTATATTAAAACATGTTGCATGTATTTTATTTCTTATGAATGTACCTACCTACCAGTAATTTATATTTCAAATAGGTATACAGGGTGGGGATTATGATACAACGATAAATTGGACATCATATGTGTGATAATATTCCTCACCTGCACACAAAAATCAACAAAAGTATCTAGTAGTTCGGCCACCAAACATTATTTGTAATTTTAGTAAATCTCCACATGGTGTACATTTCTAAAAGTCCGGTCACGCGGCAGCTAACGACTTTGACACCTACAGGTCCGGCGCGGTAGTAGTTAGAACAACTACCTACATGCCGCTAACTTTATAACAAAATCGTCGCTCACTGATATCCTACCTATATTTACGTTTATTTCTGATATAGGTACCTTACCAAGCCAATATCGAGAGAGCGAGAGGTACCACCACAATTCCGCTGCATAGAAAGAGGCAGTGTCATGCTCTATGCATTGCACTAGGTCTTCACACCATATGAAACGCCGTCAAAAAATATGGTCTACCATATGAAGTTCTGTATAGACATCAGGAAAAAGGCACCTCCAATGCTGCGACAATCCGATCCCTAAGCTAGTCGAAACAGATCCCTAAGTTGTCATTGTTAATTTTTGAGGATCTGATCAAAGTACTGAACACCATGAACGGACGGCCAGCCGAGTCGACTTCATCTATGCTAACTAAAATTAGGACTTAAAAAAGTAGTTGATTTGGTTAGGAAATAACCTCACAAGTTTTAGATAAAGGAACAGAATACATACATCAATGTTAAACGCTGTGGACATCTTGGTTTAATAACAATGAGTAGCCTCATAGACATCATCAGATAGCATTCAGTCCGGAAAAATCTAATTCGAAACACCGGGAAGATAAATAGATCAAGAAGAAAATCTTGTTTGGACGTGGTAGACGCCGTCCTCCTGATAAAACCTGAAAACGGCAGATGTCATCCTGCTTTAAAAATATAGACAGATTAGCAAAACGCGTCACGTAATCGATAAAACGATCTGCACCGAGTCACAAAATCGTCATATACGCACAATAACATGATATACCTATTTGTTGCATAGATTAAATATTTTGATCAAAATTTACAAACATTTGGTGGTCATATTAGATTCATTATCTTGCGAGCGCGTTGCATGTCGGCGACTACACTCGCGGCAGGTCGATGTGCAAACGCATCAGCGGCAGAGTGAGCGCAGCGCCCGCCAGCTGCCGCTCGTATGCGCCGCGGAATTCCCATCTGCACACACACGGTACACAAAATATAAGCACACATAAAGTTAGAGCCAGTCAGCATCTGCCTGACCGGCACGACGGGAGCTCCTCGTCGGTATAATCTGCGATGCAACAGTGATACTCACCCCGCAGCCTGCAGCGCGGCGCGCGCCGCCCCTTGTAGCTGGCTAGCGGCGGCACACAGAGCTCCTAGCGGCCACGTCGCGCCCACCTCCCGCGCGCCCGCAGCGAGCGACCGCCCTATGCCACGCCCGCGCCAACTGCGCAGATTTAGAACAGCTTTAGTTTTTTACCTCGTCCGTAGATAGCGTCCCACTTACTTCTGCTTAAGCTCTACAAACACTGGTGCCGGATCAAAGCATTGCGTCATTACTCCTAACTACGACGCGCGTCATTTACTAGTTTGGCAATATGCAGATGAATGTGCTACAGGTGAAAAAAGCACGACGCGTCACGACGCTTCGAATCTGCGCCAGTCTGAGTTGAACTATCAACAGAAACAGCAAAACTATTCATCGAATTTAAATAGATGATCCATTGATCATCTATTTATAAAAAAAAAAACTATTGAAAATTTTATCCTGGACTGCCAATATTATAATCATTATAATACTTTTGGACTTGACTTTGAAATGAGTTTGGACGGCATGTGGGATTCGAAAACCGATTCTCCTACCCACTAACAAACACCTGGCGGTGTTTCTACTTGTCCATGGAAAACCGCATCCTTAACAGTGTTACTCCGATTATTTTTAAATTCCCTCCATACAGCTTGACTTGCAGCAATGTTTTGCAACTACGCTGTAAATAAACCGGGCCTCCCCCTAGCTTGAAACTCTCATTCGATTTTCACAAGAAGTATAAAACTTACAACTATCAAAGTTATACTCACAAAAGTGCGTTTCATGTTGATTGAAATGACTAACTTTTTTTAAGGTACCTTCTGTTTACATTATAATCAAGCAACAAACATTTTCTCCGTCTTGACGAGAGTTCACGAATAGCATTTTTTCTGTAATGAGGGTAGTTGAATATTTCTTAAGATTTCTTTAGTTGTCGTCCATGATTCGTTCCAGACGCGTAAAATTTGTTTTGTTGGTACTTAATGGATACGACACCTCAGGAAGTAGCTCAAGCTGTGTTCGGTATAACGGATAAACAGACCATACCTAGAGATTGGAGCATTCGATCGCTGACCAGGTACCTGCCTGTACCTCCAATCAACAGCAGATGTAGCCGTAGATCTCCCCGTACCTGGTATCGGATCGATATGTTCAACTTAACATTTTGCGGAATCGCCACCTCAACGAGATTCAAGACCAACAAACCGTGCTCAGGTACCGTCAGCTGAACGAAACCTGATTCCAAAGAGAGCCGCAGCAGGCCCAAATTAACAGAACCCCAGTAGAACAGGTATTGAATTCACAGGAGAGCATAGAGATAGGGCTTCAGAGCAGTGGGGAAAGGTACTCCCTGTACTGGTGAGGCCGGGGTGAGTCACGTATCACGACCGCATGTCGCCACCCAATACGACGGACTGGCCAGCTTCACGTCCGGACTTCAATACTATTGAGCACTTATGAGATGAGATGAGATGACACGTCGGGCTCAAGACCCGATACCTGCTTCATCAGTTAAGAATCTCAATTGAAGAGGAGTGAATGCAATTCCTCAAGATTTCGTCATCAGGCTGGTGAGGTCGATGAATATGAGGCTGCTGGCAGTTATCCGAGCAAGAGGAGGAAATACCTAACACTGATCAAAAACTTATTTAACCTGCTTTGTTTTATTTTCTCTTTTTAACATTTTTTCAATTTTTCATTCCCAACATGAATACAACTGTAAAACTGTACATTGTAGAAAAGCATAATAAGCTCTTAACAAATTGATTAACCTCAAGGATTTTCTAAAAATTTTAATCGTCATGAAACGCATAACATGTAAGTGTAATTTTTGTAACTATAAGTTTTATAACATTTGAGAAAATTGTAGTCAGAGGTAGCATGTGGCCCAGTTCATTTGCTACCTAGCTAGTGTACGTTGGAACTATTTTGATATAATATGAATGTATTATTTATAATTATTTTTCTTTCTATATATTTAAAGCATGAAGTATGTGTTCAAATATGTACATACTCAGGGTGCACAGCAAATGAGTGCAGCCAGCCATGGGCCTGTGGTCCCCAGTACTCCGACACGCTCACTGTACCCACCACCTGAAAGTTGCAAGCAGAACATACATCACACATTACTGTTAAAGGAATTAATGTGATTGTGGTAATTTGAACTGGCTAAAGTAGAAAATTAAAAAATGGACTTGGGCACTGAGTGCTGGTGTCAAAGCAACGCCCTGCTGGTCCCGCACAGTACATGCACACCCGCGACATCTCGTGAAATAAGTCACTTGCGCACAGCGGGATCTAGCGGACAGACCAAGCTGAAATTTGAAATTTGGTTTTTAATTACCTACACAGTTACTGAGTAAGGTGTACTTGAAGTTACAGGCCAATACTGGCGAAATTGAGACACGGTGGGTATATTCATTAAAATATTTGATGTTTTTACCTGTGAACATGCACCAACAGGCTGGCAGTAATCACTCTCGTCCAAGTCAAACTGAATGTCGACATTTCGTTTTTGGTCTGGGCTCAACATCAGAACTCCCTTGACCTCTGCTACGACACCAAACAGTTCATTATTTACATTCTGTAAAGAACATCATCATTTTACAACATATTGTAACATAACTAATACATGCAATGGAATAACAAACATATAATGATATTTGTTGGGAGATTTTGCAGGTTTTGTGCAATTTGTGAGCAATATTTGATGGCATTACGGAGGCATCTGGATAAATGTATGTAAAACAAATCTTGAGTGACTCTTGAGAGCCTAAATGTAGGGTTAAGAGACAAGTGTAGCAACACATTTACAGAGCAATTATGCAGATGTATATGGGCGTAGGCTTGTCATCAAAATACTCTGTACTGCTTGTTTGCACCTTATACCTAACATAAAAATACTTTCCATGCCATAGCTATTGTGCTGTTAATAAGTAAAATATAAATACACAAACCTGAGCATGTTTCTGAGCCAAAGCTTGATGAGTGACAATGACCACTACTGTGACAAAAATGGCAGCTGCAGGCAACATCGCCAGGCAGCCGCTGACTGACACTCCACAGAAGATGAACAGCACTGCAGCTCCCAGCACACAGCACTCAAGGGTCAGCTGTGTAGGGAAGTTACACTTAGTGATCAAATTAGAGCAACCACAAGACAAATATGTAGTGACATCATAATTAACTTCAATTTAATGTAATATTACTTTTTGTACAGCACAATATTTTTTTACAATGAACAAATTGTCAAATTTCTCTTAGACAGTGTACGTGTACTGATCTTAACTTATTCATACATTTCTTATCGGGTCGAAATATGTCATAGAAGACTGGCCAGAAGAAAAAACCGAACGCTTTTAAAATAAATTACATGTCTCTTTGTCTCATCAGTCAATAATTAAATTCTATATAAAATTTGTGTGTACTATGTGTGTAAAATGTAAGTTTGTCAACTCGATTATGTTGTCATCCCATTGGTATAGGACATTTAGTCTGAAAGTCTAGCAAGAGACACATTTTTATAATATTTGTATCAATGGTGTGGAGGGGTAACCTGTATTTTTGAATAATTGAGGAAGGTCTCAACCTTATATCTTCAGTTAGGAGCTTTCATGCAGCATATATACATTTAATTGAAACATTTAATTGATGTAGTTGGTGACAGACCCTTTCGAGTTTGTTTTGCCTGTTCTTCTCAGGACAGGGTTTGGGTTGAAATGGTGGTGGAGCTTTTCCTGATGTTCAAAAGGTAATTTTTAATATATTTTGGATAAAAACATTTTATTTTCATTCCATTTTCATAAACAGATTTGCAACGCCAATGCCAAAGGATGTTTGTACTGCGGAAGACTGAGACTGACATACTATAATCACATTGCTCGAGTGTTCTCTAGAGGTGGAGTCAAGAGTCTGAGCAACTGGAGTGTTGGTACGACGAGAGTGATGGTGAATGTGGAGGCGAGGCAAGGTATGTATGTAAGGATCGTGACATGTGGTACTCCGTTCGCTCTGTCTACCCGATTAGGTAAATAAAGTGAAGATGTGTTGTTGTTGTTACTGACCTCTTGCAGAAGGAAGAACCAGAACGCGTCCCACAAATGTGTTGAAAAACTTCGTCGGACGAGATCTCGACGACATTCTAGGTCCTTTCTTCGAGCAAGTCGTATTGTTATTTCATATGTCATTGTTAAAAATATTGTTACATTACATAATTATTTTTCAGACTTGAGCTTTACTTAGTAGGTTCCTATAATAAGACTAAAAAAACTGGTCAAACCCGGTTTTCAAGTTTGACAAAGAGAGTAAAGTTCTGATTAAAATCCATCTTATAACGTCACGGAGGTATGTCAATATTTCGTACAAAATATAAATTCAAAAAGTTATATATCATTACAAATATTGTTTATATTTGTATATATCCTATTAATGGCCTATTACGTAAATCATGCAATAGTAATTAACAGCACAGGCTATGACTAAATAATATTAATGTTATTTTCATAATTTTCAATTTTGTATTTTGCGGTTGTTATTCACTTGACAGTGACAATTACTGACAACTGACAATGACAAATTGTGACAAAATTTCACAAGACACAGACTTTAAATTAAATTTAGAATCTATCTTCTATCGTATCCTTTAGTGAGAGGAGCGCCATACTGCATTGGTACAAAATTTGGCTGACACGACCGGGTAGGTATATGTGGCTCTAATGACACCACCGTAAAGTGATAAGTTCTGTGTCACATTTCGTGCGGCTAGGAATTGGCCTGTGGGCCATTGGTGGAGAGGACGAAAGAAGGGCAACGCCGCATCGGACTCCCCATAATATAAACAAATCTATTTAAATGAAGCCCCCAAATGTATGTAAGTCCATAACTTCAGAATTAATGTACCAAGTATGATGATGATTTTTTTATTATCTAGCAGGTTCGTATGGAAGCATATTCTTGAGAAAATGTACAGAAAATCATTTAAATACGGGTTGAAAAATCATAATTTACGAACTAATAATAGTTAACAGTACGAGGATTTTCATTGAAATTTCCGACACGTAACAAAAAGTATTACACGATGCCATGACAATAAACTTTGCAATTACAACAGTACAATGTCTGTCGGGGCAGCTAGTAATAAAAAACAAGCCTTTATTGAATTGTATATTTTTTTGTCTTTCTCAATTGCTATCTTTTAAAAACATGACTAGGAATTTATAATATTTACAACTTTTTAGTTCTTTTAAAATTAAATACAAGTTTGTTTTTTTCATTTATTTTACAGTAATATATTGTTACTTCATAGTAAGTACATACATACAAACTTTTATGTCGCCACTACCATTTCAATGAATATGAAGCGGTAAAGACAAATAAAAACCACGGACGGGATAGTTATGACACTTTCTTGCTCACTCTTATCAGAGCCTGGATATCATCTAGCTCCTTGTTAATACAGATTAAACAAGATCAAACATGGTGGAATTCCAATATTGAACTAAATCCTTCCCATCCCATTACCACCTTTTATCACCATCATCAGGGGGATACCTATCATCTTTTCCTAAAGCCCTTGTAAATATTTTACTTAAACGAGTGCTTACACGATCGGGTTGCGATATCTTACTGTAGAGTTCCATATCCGATACCATGTTCGTCATTTTAATTTTAAAAAGTCGCATAAATTCTAGAAAGTAGTTTTGGATAAAGTCGTAAATAAAAATGAAACTATATCATTATGATAATTTCTCGTAATCACTTTTGTTATTACTTGTACACTTCCTACTTTTACCACATCGATTAATGAATGTTTTTCTTCGCAACATCTGCCTACGTTAACTCGTTACCCCACTTTCATACACTTTTTACACAACTGACATTTGATCAATTTAAACACTTTAAAGTAATAAAAATAACATATAGTGTACATAAGTGAATAACAAAGTATGAATTCATATATTGATTTTGGTAATTAAACAGAAATTATTTTAACTTTATAATTAAGATTCTGAGCTGGGGCCAGTCAAAAGCTTTGCTATAGTCCGTATAAATCACATCCACTCGAACGTCGTCATTATTCATACACCACTTTTTCTAGCGTTTAGAAATTATAGATAGTTTGGTGATAGGCCTATACTTAGATATTGATTATTTATTACCCTTTTTATTCATAAAGACGATATATCAGCTCTCTTCCATGCAGGTGGAACTAAGCATTCGTAATAACATCGCTTAAATAAAAGATATATTGGTAGCGTCAATAACTTAGAGCATTTAAATAAAATGCGCTGCTAGTTTATCAGGTCCCGCTGACTTAGACGTGTCTAAGTAGTAATAATCTAATCTAATTAAGCAGTAACTTCTTAACCATCCTTGGGCTTAGAAATATTTTAGATAGATCCGAGATGGTATAATTAGAAGTTACAGAGCACAAATCGTCAGCCGGGGGATCTGAAGTTGAAAATATCCAAAGGAAATTAGGAGGAAAGGCGTTACATTTGGACTTACCTATTTTAAATGTATTGCCATTAAATTCCAACTAGGAATGGCGTGGGATCTCGGGCTTAATATAATACCAGAAATGTTTTGGAGTTTCCGTCATCGTATGTTTAATGTATTGCAATAACACTATTTTTACGAATTTTATCGTTATATTATTAATTATTTAACCAGCCCGACGTTTCAGAAGCCTTACAGCAGCCATGTCTTCCAGACAGATTCCTCGTCAGGTCTTTTATGATACGTTTTAAATTTGCGACGATTTCTTTTTACTTAGCTTCTTCTTTTAAAACTTTGATTAACGCCCTCGAGAGATTACGGTTCGGTTTGGTGGGCACATATTTGTTCCGCACGTAGTTAGCCGCATTATAAACATATGTAACGGAATATCTATGCGACATTAGTGAGAAAATTCAGTGCCAATCAACATTTGATATTTCCGAGTTCACATCGTCATAATTGGCACGAAAGTACAAACTTTTTTTTTAGTTCGCGTGACCCAAAACTCACTCACAGGCTCTAGTAATTTCAATTGCGATTGCCTCGTGGTGAAGATCAGCGGGCACCAGGGCTTCATTGGTGACATCCTGAGCAGAAACAGCGACGTTACATAATACTAACTCCAAAATTTTCCCAAATTCATTAATGTATGGAACATACAACATGTATTGTTTTTGATTTAAGACGGAAATCTCATCTATAAGGAAGTTATTATTTATGGTAGAAAGGACAGCCGGAACAAGATCCACAAGTGTCCACGCTACTCTGGTTATAGTCGCTCACGATAAGACAGAATAAGCGATATATGAAAGATTGTGAAGAAATAACCAAGATATGATTCTGATATACATGATACCTGCGTAAAGTGATAGCTTCTCTGGCGCTATGCACATGGGTTTCGTGCGGTTTGTAAGTAGCCGGTGGCTCATTAGAGAATAGAGGATGGAAGATACGGAGGAAAGGATGACAACGCGTCTGCCATTAAAGACTCCGAATGCTCGTTTCTCTATTACTTATTATAACACAAAAAGAAACTATTAAACTAATAAAGATATATAAATTGATGCTCTTCTTTTGTAGAGGCTTTTCTTTATTTTGTCGCACTCGTGCTAAAACATACACGCAGGTGATGGCCATTGCTGCATGACGCCCTTAAAGAACACGTCGCATTCGTGCGCTACGACACGCCGCACACGCCGCACACGCCGCACACACCGCCCTGTAGAGGGCTATATTTGACTCTCCAATATCGTAATATACTTTTCGTGTTCAGTAACTCCCGTAACAGACAAGACCGCCGTAATAATGTGGAACGGCAGCAGATTGTGATATATTTTACTACATGTTTGGTTCCTTACATGAGCGTCAATTTTTGACATTGAATCAGTTTGTTGTTAATTGGATAAGGCAATTCAAATAATCTTATCATAAATATGTTGTTATTATGTGGACACGTGCTGAATCGGCTAACCTACCTAATTAGTACAAGGCAGGGGCATACCGCGGGACTAAGAAAGTCCAACATGTTAAAACAAATAAACAAAGGTTAATATTAAACATTTCCCGACGGACACTGCATACACTATTACGACGATTGCGCAACGCAAAGCAGCGCTATTAGAAGCACACACTTAAAGAATGCAATTTATCAGCCAATAGGCACAATTATTACGATTTAATACGATAATAAAAATAACATGAAATCATAAACCGCATACCGAGGCCGAGGACTTTATCTACTGAAATGTTTTATTTGCGTCATCACTATCACCAGGGCGAGTCCACCGGTGGCCACATACAGTCTTCTTAAAGAAATGCAGAGATAAGAGCGGTAGGTAAGAAAACTTGTTTATCGTAACTTATAAGGTTATAAGCGTGTTGGCTTTTGAAAGTTTCCACTCAGGCGGCACTCCGGGAGTGCCGTTGTGATTTTTTAGAATAAATTGGCAAACGAATATTAGGAGCCTTTTGATAAATACCGACGCCTTATGCAGGTCCACCTTCCATCATTTGTGACCAAGATGTCGATACCGTATGCCCGGTAGCGGGCCAGTTCGGCGGGAGGCCAGCATGGTACTCATTATGTTTTGTCTCAATCTGCCAGCAAGGGAAGTACCTCCTATAAGCGATACGATATCAAACAGTTTCATTGTCAAGCAGCCGACCTACTTGCGTACGTGTGACGTCACAGCTCAATATCACGCGACTGAACTGATACGTAATCTTCTAACACTAATCCGACATTGAACCATCACGCCTAAGCAACTGCTGCTTCGTCGCTCCAAATTACAAAATTTCGCGAGTCGATGAGCGGCCCCAAGAGTGTTGTAATACTGGTAACAGGCGAGTAATTTACGAGGGCAAATTGATAAGTGCGTGACTTTGTCAAGAAGAAGTTTTAACTTTCGATAAAACAATTATCCTCTCAGATCTAAGACCTACCCGCAATGTTACAACGCATTAGGAATATTTTTGTCACGTTCTGTATAACAACCTATGTTTGGTGTATATTATACTAGAATGTTATAAGGTGGCTAGTTTGCATTTCAGATTTGTTCACTTATAATAGTCTAGATAAATGCACTCTACTGGAGCGTTCTGAATTGATTATGTACCGACGGGCACTAGGCACGATGGCTTGGCCCCTGCTGAATATTGTCCAACTCACGACATTGGAGTGCGTATCGCCCCTACTGCCTGATTAATGAATAAGCCTCAGTATCAGCTATAACCTCTTCATTGGATGAAAATGTTAGCATATCAAGCCATTTCTTCGTGTTTGGAAAGAAAAAAGACCATAGAAGGCTAAGTCTGGTAAATATAATATAATGGAGATAATTCGTATCCTAATTTGACAAGTTTGAAGTCGTGAGTGAAGCCACGCGCGCGGGATTGTCCACGTGTGCGGGATTGTCCACGTGTGCGGGATTGTCCACGCGCGCGGGATTGTCCACGTGTGCGGGATTGTCCACGTGTGCGGGCGGATCTGCACCGACACTGTACTGCGCATTGCAATATATATGAGAATAAACACACACGCTATGACTCAATATATATGAGAATAAACACACACGCTATGACTCATATATATGAGAATAAACACACACGCTATGACTCAATATATATGAGAATAAACACACACGCTATGACTCAATATATATGAGAATAAACACACACGCTATGACTCCATTTGATCTTCATTGCATTACTTTTGCTTTCCATCAATTCAGCGTAATAAACTCCGGATATTGTCCTGCCTTTCCCCAAACAATCAATAAAAATAGTCTCCGGGGTGTCACGAAAAGATTGTTGGTATCATTTTAGCAGCACAACAAACAGTTCTTTTGTTGTACATTGGCCAAAAATCCACTATTTTGATAGTTCAGTCTAGTCTTGGCCTCTTCTAAAACGCCGACTTTCGTAATTTAGGCCGTAAAATTTTCAAATGAGGATGTGATAAAAGTGACACGCCTTCACGAGTAGCACCGACGCCGTACACTCGTACACACCGCACGCGATTTCAGTGCTGTGCGGTGTTACTGTCTGCTGATGCCTATTGTGGGGATGGGGTGGTTAGGTGAGATTGTGGTCGATTGGGGGAATCTTTGAAGAGCTTGCAGGAAATGTTGCACAGCCTAAATGAATCCTCCCGACGTATTGGCATTAGGATGGACTTGGACAAGACAAATATATAGTAGTTCGAGTAAGTACTTCGAGAAGAAAGTCGATAGAAGGATTCAGTTGTATTGGGCAGCATTCCGGAAGCTTCGTCACATTCTCACGTCGCCTATACCGCAGAGCTTGAAGATGAAAGTCTTCAACCAATGCGTTCTCCCTGTGATGTCCTACGGGGCCGAAACATGGCCTCTTAATTTAGGACTGGTCCGCAAGTTTGCGGTAGCTCAACGAGCTATTGAACGTACTATATTGGGTGTTTCTCTGTCTGACAGAATTCGTAACGAAGTCATAAGGCAGAGAATTGAAGTATCCGATATCATGCGACGAATAAGCTGGCTGAAGTGGCAATGGGCTGGTCACACACTCAGAAGAATAGAAGATTCTGGAGTGGAGGCCGCGTTTAGGAAAACGAAGTATTGGTCGAACGTTCACCAGGTGGGAAGACGATCTCCATGCAGTAGCCGGTCCAGGATGAGTGCGAGTAGCATGAGATCAGTCGTCTTCGCGTTCATTGAAAGAGGCCTATGTCCAACAGTGGACCGATAAGGGCTGATAATGATGATGAGGGGGACAAATCCTTTCCCCCAGATGAGAACGATCATCCCGATAGTTGTTTAATATTTCCTAAAGTAACTATTATTAATAACAGGTCGTGCCATGACGCATTGCAGCCGAATCGGACCGGCACGACCGGGGAGGAATCTCCCAAGCACAATATACTGCTGCAAATAACAGCTTTGCTGTCTCGTTTTCTATGATTTGTGAGTGACCCATTTGTGGAGGAAAGGCGGAAAATCCGTCTGTATGCAGATGCATGACAACATTAATGCGGATGTCTATAGGCGTCGGTAATTCTCAAAGGGCCTATACAGTGTACCAATGTACCAATGAACCTGTCACATAATTTAATGTGCTATGTGGTGTATCATCAGTAAAAAATATATATAAAACAATTCGCCGTTTAAGAGATATGAGGGTTCATAGTTATAAAAGTATCA
>JAFELO010001314.1:0-15639 GCA_017140195.1 Eumaeus atala | reverse complement strand
CGCCATTTCCTGAAACTCCTGCCTAACCTGCACAAACTCCTGCCTGACCTACTGCACAAAATCCTGCCTGACCTACCTGCACAAAATCCTGCCTGACCTACCTGCACAAACTCATGCCTGACCTACCTGTACAAACTCCTGCCTGACCTGCGCAAACTTCGTTTCGTTCGTTCTGTTGGCTATTTCACACTCTATGTCCAAGGAACCTACTCAAATGTTATTATATTTTAGAAAGCAGTATATACTCAAAAGTATTACTATAGCAAGAATGTTACTTTTTAACTATCTACCTGACCGTTGAAAATATTGAATTATTATTCACAGCACACGAGAAAGCGGAGCCATTTTACGACTACCGACGCCCATGAACATCCACATAATTACGGCGCGTTGCCCTCGTTACGCCCCTCCCAATGGGCCACCAGCTACTCACATGCCGCACGAAACGTCACACTGAAGATGTCACTTTACGGCGGTATTATGTGAGCGAGGTATAAGGTATATATAAGGTTTGTGACAAAGCTTGGTTCTGTATTTGTCTTCAAGTTATGTGCAAGTATGTAAAGTATTTTGCCATGCCAAAATAATCAGACCATGCCCGAACAATGGTACAGCATTTAACGTACTAGTGTTATCTCATCTTGTCCGTGCATCCTTTCCGAAATCTTTGTCGCCCTCTTGTTCGGTACCGTGAGTTTGTTTAAGCGTGTCATTGGAATTACACAAAAAGCTGCACCTGCCGCTCGGCCAACGCTACACTCATGAGACTCGTACAACCGAACGTGCTAATACAATCATCATCATCAGCCCTTATCGTTCCATTGCTGGACATGCCGCCTGTTACAATGAATGCCAAGATGAAGGAGCTCCTGCTACTCGCAACCTTCGATAAGATCGTCAAGAGATCGTCTTTCCACCTGGTGAACGGTCGACCAACACTTCGTTTTCCTAAACGCGACCTTCACTCCAGAACCTTACTAGCTCATTTGCCATATGTTCTTCTGAGTGTGTGACTAGGCCAATGCCACTTCATCGAGTTTACTCATCGCGCGACATCGTATACTTTAGTTCTCTGCCTTATGACTTCGTTACGAATTGTTGCCCGTTGAGCTACCGCAAACTTGCGGACCAGTCCTCAAGTAAGAGGCCATGTTTCGGCCCCGTAGGTAATCACGGGGAGAATGCATTGGTTGAAGACTTTCGTCTTCGAGCTGTGCAGTATAGGCGACGTGAGAATGTGACGGAGCTTCCGGAATGCTGCCAAATACAACTGAATCCTTATAGCGGCTTCGTTCTCGAAGTTGTATCTACCAAATTGCAATAGTTGCCCGAGGTAGACGTATTCGTCTACGACTGCGAGAACAATTCCTTCGTCGTTGACCGGCGCAGGGTGAACCTGTTCGTTGAACATGACTTTTGTCTTGTCCCAGATCTTCCTAAGACCAATACATCGGGAGGATTCATTTATACTGTGCACCATTTCCGGCAAGCTCTCAACGATTTGTTTTCTGCTTCGCTAAGACATTCACAAATACGTAAAGCAAAAGTACAACCTTTACAGTCTTTTAAGGGAAAGAGAAATATGAACTTGGCCTTTGCACAGGATATAAAATGTTACAGCCTTCATAAAGGAAAAAACCTGTTACACATTTTAATGTGGGATATGGTACGTTAACAGTATAAAATATATAAAAAAACCTTCACCGCTTAACAGATGTGGGGGATCAAAGTTTAAAAAAATGGCGTGTTTTTGCATTATAAATCTAACTTTAATATAGAGGTCGACCGCCAAAATGTTTAATTATATCACAAAAACCAACACAAACTTTTATTTATAGTTCGTTTCATACAGAGCAGTTGTAAGTTCGCCCATCTTTTACTGCTCGCTTCTACCCGCACTCTTTGCTACGGAACTCCGAGGGTGAGCTTTGGTCTCGCATTGGACGGATTGTTTCTATTTGCTGTCTGTACTTGGAAGGACACCAACTTTAACTGAAGGAGACCAACTGTACACTCACACATACACGCGTTGTCTGGTCGCGTATACACAGCAAAAACAAGACTATCGTAGCTACTAACATCTGCACTGTTATGAGGATGCGTCGCCCTTGTTCATCTAATCTTTACCATTGGGGCACCGGGCTGAGACAACGCAGGACAAAATAACTTACAAACCATACCTTTTTTATTCTTTTATATTAAGGCGACAAAAGAGCCTCTCTAGTACTACTAACCCCATAGATAATCACATAATTGTTGTGAAAATGTATTGCTCTACTCCCTCTCCCTCAAAAAGCCACCGGCTACTCACAATCCGCACGAGAGGCGACGGTGCTCGGAGGTACCTCGCCGGTTGTGTCAGCTCAGTTCATTGGCAATTTAGCGGTCACGTAGAGATGCGAGCCGTACTACAGCGCCCGCAGCTCGCACGTAGAACAGCTCATGAAGCCAATCCTTTTAGCGCTTCCCTACCGGTTCGGGTCAAACTGAACCGGCTTAGAACTGGACTGAACCGCTCCACCATCGTCTTCACAAATAAAAGCTCAGAGAGTTAGTTGCGGCGTCTTTCCTGGGAGGCTTACCCGAAGTACATCAGTTTACACCAGCGGCAGAAAAAGGTTGCGAAACTTACAAATTCGAATATAGGACCTTAGCAGAGCCATGCGAGACGAAGATGATGGACAAAGGTCTCGAGTTTCAAACTGTAAAGTGTTTCGGTATTTATTACCGTATCGTATTTATCATCTAAGATGTTATAAGTAACAGGTAAATGATAAGCTCTCAGTGCAAAATAAATATTTAATTAATAACTGATACAGACGATTGACATCACGTTATCGTTTGATCTAGAGATTACATATTCTGGTATCAAAATGACCGCCCAGTGGGTAATTGCCGCATAAATTATGCGCATATGTCAACGACTTATTGTATGTTCGTGTTCTCCCCAAGCCAAATACTATGTAATGCCTAAAGTTTACGCGAATCTTACACATTAAAATAAAACTAATTTTAGGGATTTTATCGCGGTTCATTTAATTATTTAGCTAGCCATCACTAGCCACCAGCTGAGCCCACCCGTGACCATGTTTCCTGTAAAGCTTCTGTAACGTCGGGCCAGTTAAATATTAAAAGTAGTTTTATTGTGATCATTCATTTGTATCAAATCACCTAAAACCTTTCACCAACAATTTAACTTTATCATCATCATCATTATCAGCCCTTATCGGTCCGCTGCTGGACACAGGCCTATTTTAATGAACGCCAAGACGACCGATCTCCTGCTAGTCGTATCCATTCCGGACCGGCTACTGCATAGAAGTAGTCTTCCCACCTGGTGAACGGTTGACCAACAATTTAACTTAGTGAACAAAAATAATTTAAATGAAAGTCCAATTCAATTTACCAACACGACATTTGGGTACAGAGGTGCAACAATAGACAATAGAGTTGTGGTCCCCAGAAGGTAACCGAGGGGGAGCATAACCTACATTCCTTAAGCTTTACGTTAGCAGGGGGGGGAGCTGTCGTGGGCATCAGTCGCGTGATCATCGTTGGAGCAGGCCTGCACGCGGCGTGCGCTACGCGGTGCGGGCTACAGTTGAGGGGCGGGGTGTTGGACTACGTTTACTACTCAGCTTAGCATGCTCAAATTCTCGCCACTTACAAACCTAACAGAAGCAGTATCGGAGGAACTATCCCGAGCATGGGTTTCAGGACGGCCGCTGCGTTACATGCATGCTTGCCGGGCCCTATGCATGCGGCGTACGCCATGCGATGCGGGATGTGGTTCTGTTCGTACAGCCCCGTGAAGAGCGCATGGTGCGAGCCGCGTGCGAACACGGCTACGTCGTCGCCGCCGTGCGTCTCCGAGCCCAGCGGCACGTCCACGTGCGCACGCCACCGCAGTTCGCCTGTGAACAGACGGGACGTTAGCTCTGAGCGAACATATTATAACACACCTTGTCACCATCTTGTATGTGTCGAATTGCCAAAGGGTCGTGAAGCTTTTTATGCCCTTTGTGGTTTTTTAAGGGTTGATTTTGTGATCATGAGCTGAGGGCGGCAGCCTTTGTTTGTAAGACGTTTACACATTCGCCCCGAAAAATAAATCACTCAATGCGTGAACACCTTAGGAAGAGGTACTGACATGATGCATAGGAGAAAGTAGTCCCATACATGGTGCATGACACTACACCCTCCTGCATGCAACGGAATTGGGCCAGCACGACTGGGGAAGAACCTCTCGGCTCACTTGATACCGCCGTAAAGTGACAGCGTCGCGTTACATTTCGTGCGGTCTTTGAGTAGCCGGTGGCCCATTGGGTGGGGGGGGAGATAGGAAGGCTACGCATCTGTGTAACAATCATGCGAATGTCTCGATGCTGTAAAAAACACTACCCGAGCGTTAGCCGGCTTATGTAATATGTGATCACGACTGGTTGATACTAGAAAGGTTTTGATGTATCGATGCTTCGTCCCCGTAACGTGTTTCTGCGGACTTTTTTAAAATATACCCTGCTAATGTTATAAATGTGAAACTTCAAATATATACTTGGTGTCATTTCAAACAAAATTGAGTGCACTGATCTGGTTAAATAGCGAGTGAAAACTCACGGTAGTCAGCATCCTGCGTGACGTCGACTCTTCTGCCGTCCACGTGCGCTCTGAAGCCAGGCCCGTTGGTGTACGAGAGCGTCATGTACTCCACGCCGTCCTGGTCTCTGGAGTTGGATGTACCTGCGCACGCGCTTACCAATTAGGAAATATAAGTAAATAAAAAAACTATGCTCATTTCTACATAAACAATAGTCTTATTGATCACATTAATGATTACAATGTCGTCCTAACCGAATTTAGAGCCACCTGTGCGGGGCACAGAACACCAGTGCACTCCCCTGTACCGACGGCACGGCAAGTCAGCGTGGTTTAGAGCCACCTGTGCGGGGCGCAGAACACCAGTGCACTCCCCTGTACCGACGGCACGGCAAGTCAGTGCGGTTTAGAGCCACCTGTGCGGGGCGCACAGAACACCCGTGCACTCCCCTGTACCGACGGCACGGCAAGTCAGCACGGTTCAGAACCACCTGTGCGGGGCGCACAACACCAGTGCACTCCCCTGTACCGACGGCACGGCAAGTCAGCGCGGTAATACCAACTTCCTGACTCCACGCCGTTTATTAGAAATTGAATGATCCTAACAGACTTTTTGTTCCGTCCGAACCGTGAGTGGAGACTGGGCATCACGTCTAAGGCTGAACATGCGTACCACTGGACCACGAGGCAGCTCTCTGGAGGCAGATCACATTTTCTAATAGTCATAGTCGTCACTTACAAAATGTATGTGTAAATGAATATGAATACTCTATTGAGTATATGCTTCTTATAGAGTAAAGTCCGAAATACTGACCCAGGATATCGGTGCCTCGAGGAGAGTAGCCATTGAACGCCATGACGTGCGCATGGTCCGCCGTCACCACGATGAGCGAGTCTTCCTCGGACAGCATCTCCGCGGCCTTCGCTACGGCCGCGCTCATCTCCAGCGTCTCGTCCAGCGCCAGCTCCACGTAGTTGGCGTGGTGGCCGTGGTCTATACGCCCGCCTTCCACGAACAAGAAGAAACCGTTTCCGTTACGACTCAGCATCCGGATGGCGACCTCCGTGAGCTCCGCCAGGGTTGGCTCCGTCGCGGGATTGGCTTCCATATGGTACTCCATGTGGTCGTTTTCAAAGAGTCCCAGTAGGTATTCCGGCAGGCTCGCATTGGCAGACAGCAGCTGATCGCGGTTCCATACGTACTGATAGCTTGCGTCTCTCTCCTGTTTGCTGGCCTTCCATTCTTCTATCAGGTTCCTGCCGTCCGTGCGGCGGCCGCGGCCTCCTTCCTCGTCCACGCTGTCGGTGGTGATGAACTCACGCCGACCGCCGCCTAGTATTACCTGAATAAATAAGACTTTTTATAGTTTAGCTTATTAGATGTCTTTTTATAGTGAGGCGGACAAAAGAGCAGTACCGCACACAAACATGCGCACAGTTTACACAAACCGCACAAAGCGTATTATGTGAGAGAGCGGTAGCACCACACTTGTGTCTTGTCTACGGCTTATAAAGTTGGAAAAAACACAAGAACTAGCTCAAACGGCAGGTATTTTTTTTTATTGCAAATAATATTTATCACAATCACAGTGTGTTAGTTTAATACACAAATATAAAACTTTAAAAATATAGAAGGCTCATTCCAATTGGTCTCCATAGGCTTAATACAGACCTTTAAACGTTGAGGACATTTATCAATAGAAGGTCACGCTCTTTCCATGGGGAAATTCTAATTTTTCTCTCAATCGTATGGAGTGTTTTAGGGTCTCCAAATGACGTTTAGAGCAAGCTGTACTCTCTAAAACTGAACATAAATCATAATCCAGCGAATTAAGGTCGGAACTAGATGAAATGTAGTCAGCTTTGATCAAGTACGGAACGTTTGTTTTCGTTCTGGTCCCGAGTCTCGCGAGAAATACTATACTTGGTTATTGAACACGGTGATATTCAGGGACTTAACTGCCTTCCCAAGCATAGTTTTTCCTTCAAAGGTGGACGCATCTTCATCTCTACACGTATGTTTTGATACCTTTTTCACAAAAATATGGCTCAGCCGCTCCCTCGTAGCTAACACCCTAACAAACCACGCTGAAGTCGTATAATGCCCACGTTGCACCCTGTCTGTCGGCAAATTCCCCCTTAGAGCTTTGAGCATAAATACGATCATTTTGTTTGTTTGTTAATTTTGTTTTGTAAAAAAAATTGTCATCCGTAACCTTTTTTTAAGAAGGGAGGTCCTTTGCGTACCGCTTGTTTTCGATTTTACTATCATAATTATCTTCAGTTAAGAAATTACCAGTACAAATCTTATAGGTTGCAAGTCTTAAGTCATCTCTTAAAATACATGGCGACATGGTGCTATCTTCATTTCCCGATATTAAATCTTTTGACAGGACCCTTTACACTACGCCGATGACCAGATCTTACTCTGTCACAAACAGATGAAGTCTCATTGCACCTATTAATAGTCCAGTACACTGACATATAATAATACCGAGTGTATGGAGTATTTTAAAAATTGCATTTAGCTCCATAAGTATATATATTCTTTATTGTTTAGTTTAGGTTTGCATAAATGATAACAGACTATTGATTAGGTATCACGTAAAACAATTAAATATAGTAATAATGTAGTCTGATATCATCTTGATGCAACCGCAGCATACTAGAAACTTAACAGAGCAATTAATATGCCCACAGCCGGTAGGCGATTGTTAACTTTATGTAATTAATGATCTAATCTCTAAAATACAATACGAAAAACAATAATATATTAACATTATCCTACCGTGATGCGGCAAATATCGTAATAAATATTGATATTCTAGATTCAATGTTGATACTCGCCAAAAGAATAAACATCTTATACGTCATGCCAAAAAAAACGCGATAAGTATGGAAACTACTTTTTTCCACGGTAACGATCTTTAACTACCGTTTTCAATATTCTGTTCATGGATTTGGCTAACGGAGATACAATTTTGTCATATATATTTTAAAATTATATTTACAATTGGTAAATACCTAGTTAGATAAAATAGTGAAGACCATAAAAAGATATGATATATTTATCGTTTGGTCCCGGGTGCTTACCTTGAACTCTTTGCCGGGATGGGTGTGCACGAGTTGGTAGGCGATGTCCGGACACAGCGCGGGGTCTGCGGGCGTCAGCAGCACCTCGGCGTCGTTCTCCCAGTGTCTGTTAGCGACGTGCGCGTACGCGCCGGCGGGCGATGCGTGGGTGACGCGCGTGGTCGTCACGATACCTGGCGCGAGAGAGAGACAGATATAGATACACCTACATGCTTGTGGATCCCGATCATCAAGTCTCCGACTGCTCCTAGCTCCATTTATGCGACAAAACAGGCCCATTTCACAGGAGTTCGTAGGCCACGCTTGTAACGACACGTAGCTGTGCTACGAGTGAGCGTAGCTCTCACATGCCAGTGCTACGCGGAATATCTTTTAACATTGGATTAGAGGCAAACAAACAGTCTGGGCTTATACTTTGGTATAATGTATTATTTTTTTATTTTTAATGGTTTTAATATAAATACAATTTACTCTTAAAATGTGCTTCGTCTGTGCCTCGTACACAAAGATTCTCCGACCAAAAGCGACCCACGCCGGTAAGGAAATTTTTAGTTTAAAAGTTGGATATCAGTATAGTTATTCAGCAGAGGTGCTGGCCCTCTTTAGCTTCTCTTCTTAGGTCACCGGAAACACACGAACTCTACGAATCACCACATATCGTCATTTTGTGACGGTATCGTACGTGAGGTACTTCTCCGTTATGCTTAAAACTACAGCTGTAAGCAACATCACCTGCGTCCCTGCCGTCAGCCAGCGCCCACGTCGCTATGGACTCCGTGTGTCTGTCCTTGGGGACGGAGGCGGGGCAGTCCCACCGGGGTACGGCCGCCGACACGCCGATGGTCCCGCCGTTGGCCTTGACCCCCGTCAGGTAGGCGGTGGCGGTGCACGCCGAGTCGGCGATCTGGGCGTTGACGCAGTACGTCTGACAAAAGTTAAACATTACTGTATAATGTACCAGGTTCTTGATCTCTTGAGCTTTTTTTCTTTGATAATAATTTCTTCAGCGATGTAAGGATTTACTTTTATATTTTACACCTTTTATCACTATATGTTTTCACGTTATCAAACCTTTCACACTGATCTCTAACGTTTTATAAAATGTGATGTACCCTGTGTTCATTAGGTACGATGTAGAACAAATAAAATTATAATTCTTGGGGTACTTTTAAAAACTTGAAACATCAGGACATCTGTCATCTCAGTCCACCCGAGACATGGTTCTGAAACCCCAGGCTAGATAAATAATTAAATAAACCGCTATAAAACCTGTAAAAGTAGTTTTATTGTAATGACTAACATTCGCGTATACTTAACACATCAAGAATTGTAAAGGCAAAAGATTTTTTAAGTCGGATGTTAGTCTATTCAATGTAAACAAACAAACAGTCAAATGTTTATTATCTTAGTATTGTTATCCTCTTTATAATCTTAGTATAGAGCAGTATAGATAACAATATATTACAATATTATTTGGAACTATACGTATGTATGCGTGCGTGGCATGCTTTATAATGAAAGGTCTCAACTTTTAGAGTTTTATTATTTAAAACATTATAGGACTTTAATACTTTCTTAAGAAGCTTTCTTGGATTGAATCGTAATTTCGTCGGTAGTTTAAATTAATTGTAATTACTAGCGATCCGCGCAGACTTACCCGTGAATATCACGGGACGGATTTCGCACAAACCCTCCTCGGGAATAGCTCTATTCATTGGCGTAAACCACATAAAAACCCACATTTCATAATAGATATCGATCACATAGAGATATGACATGCTTTAACATTCTCCCTATGTTTAGAGAGTAAAAAAGGCTTTTATTCCGAAATTTCCTGCTATTTTAGGATCCATTTTTTTTTAATAAGTTTCTAAAACTAATGCTAAAATAGAAACATAGTATATGAGATATCGAAGTAAAACGAGATGCATTTATATTTTTTAGAAAAAATGCTCATAACAAATACGACTTGTTTAATGTTAATGAAACATCGAACGAGGAGGCAGGCGAGGTATAATTACTTTAGAGAGGCCCATAGAGGGGAACGCTTCGAAGGACATCTCCACCTCCTCACCCGGCTGCTTATTCCGCTGCCCCAGCAGGGTCCTGGCGGCCGCCAGCGTCGGCACCGACATGCCGTCGCCCAGGAACATCACCACATTTTTCGCTTTGCCGCCGGTGCCAGCGTTGCCAGCCCTAACGCGCGCTTCTAACGCCTCTTGGGCCTTATTCATCCAGTACGGTATTGTTTTTTCCGCTGCGGCCGGCTCGGCTACGGTCGGCCTTGCCGAGCGGGTCGTATCCGGGTGGTACGGGTCCGCCGTGTACGCCGCACGAGCGGCGCTCGCGATCGCCAGCAAGGCCGAGAGCCTCAAGATCGAAAACATTTTGTGTGGTTTGATAACGCGAACTCGGTTTTTATTTGAACGCTATCTCTTATCATTAGAGATTTAGCCATAGATTTAGATTAATTAGAATATTATCGATGATAGTGGTTGCTACAGAAGTGGACCGGGTACACGCTTACTGCCCTTCCGCAAACTCAGCACTTAACAATAGGAGAGATAATATCTGCTTTTTACACTTTATAATTAGTTCATCAAAAAAAATATTACGATGATAAAATTTGGTTTTATCAAAATATATATGTATACGTTGTTGTTTTTGTATTTCTATTCACTCTTGATCAAGTGTGAAGCAGGACGACAGTTTCTACGTGACGTGTAGACACGCGCAACATCCAGTGCGGCCCCGTGAGGTACCTCGGGCGTGGCCCACAGTGACGTGTAGACACGCACAACATCCAGAGCAGCCCCGTGAGGTACCACGGGCGTGGCCCACAGTGACGTGTAGACACGCACCACAACATCCAGTGCAGCCACGTGAGGTACCTCGGGCGTGGCCCTCTGTGATGTGCTACAGCTTACCACTTCACACGTAATGCTCCTCACCTAGAGCCCGTCTGTCGTGACACTCGCACGGCTCTCCACATGTCATCCTTTTTTTTTTGGTGACGAAGAGGAATGCATTTACGTATGATACCTGGGAGCCTGGGTAGAAACTGCACGAAACGTGACACTGAAGATGTCACGTCACGGCGGTATTATGTGAGCGAGAGGTACCTCCCCGGTCATGCCGCCCCAATTCCGTTGCACAGGAGGATGTTGTGTCTTGCACTATGCATGGTATGTAGCATGTCACTACCTCTTCCTGTGGTTATGATAATTATAAATTGATTGTAATGAGGATTCTATGCCATGGTAAGGACAACAAATTGAACATATGACAGCACAGCGTCTGCCGGGACAGCTGCTGTCAACACTATCTGCAGCTGTGTAAGGATTTACTTTGACATAATATTTCTTTCACAACTTTGGTTACATTATGAAAATTCCATAATGAATGTTAATAAAATGTCATACGGCCTATGTTTATCACTTATAATGTAGGATTGTAATGGTAAAAGAATTTTTCAAATCGGTCCAGTAGTTTCGTGACCTATTGCAGGCAAACAAATAAACAGACAAACAGTGAAATGTTTCCTCTTTATAATATTAGTACAAATGGTGATTAGGACTGGATATGACCGGCCTGCGACGATGTTTCTTATGCTCGACGCACAAAACTCCTCATTTGTAAAATTACTTTTCGTTGTCTTTTTAATTGAACACAATTCCGCATTGTTTGTCATTTTAACGTCTGTTTTTATAGTGAGAGGGCGGCTGAAGAGTTCTTGTTCTTGGAGGAGTCCCGCGGGGCTCTCGCATTATGAGGGAGCCGCCGGCTTCTTATACTAACTTAACTTTTAATATTGACGTAAAGTCAAATTTGTACAACTTTTAATGTTTTTTTATGTATGTTTATTATAAGAACGCAAACGAATAACCGGACCGTTCCGATGACTTCAGACGTCCAGAAACATTCTCATAAACGTTACGCTGACGCATTGCCCGCATTCCCTGCTCCCTACATATAAGCCACCGGAAACTATTTAACGGCACAAAATGCGTCAGCATAGCAATCACTTTGGGGCGGTACTTCAGGATGTACGTCTACATTGGCGCCGGCCCTACTATACTACTCATCCTCCTACTGGCATATTGACAACGTACACTGCTGCAGCAGCACATGCATAGTAGCCATCTCTTCACGGTGGTGGAGGTGAGACGGTACTGTTTAGGGCTGCCAGAGGCGGACTGTTCAGAGTACCCATTGGTTATAGTAAAAGACCATAATTACCACAATAAACCAAACACACAATATAATATTAACGCTATTAGGTGCTGTCTTCCACCATGCGTATACGTCTTCTCACATCTGCGGAGGTCTCGCCCACATGTCTGCACACGACCAGGAGGCGCACGTAGTGTCACCGGGCCCTGTTTAGGATTAGCTGGTTGCCGTTGTAGCTTAGCTTTTTTATAGCATAGGGTGCAAACGACCAGCCACTTGGTAGTAAGCGATCACCAACGCTCACAGACGTCCGTGACACCAGATGTCTCGCAAATGCGTTGCCAGCTTTTTAGAGCTTAGTAAGTAATCTCTTTTCTTGAAGATCCCTAATCTTGTAACAAAAGCCACATATATTTTTCTTAAAAAAGACCTTTACTGAATAATACAAAGTAAATGAAAATGTAGCTGACACATGAGAAGGGTCTCACAACAGACACGCAGCCAGTGCCTCGCCTGGGGGTCTTTCATGGTTACAGTCCTGTCACAGAGGTTGTGGTTGCTAATGTGATCTGAATAGATGACGCCCCAGAGTACCGCACTATTGACTTGCAGACGCGTTGCTCTCCTTGCCTTCTCTCCTCCGAGGGTCCACCGTCAATTCACAAACCGCACGGAACGCGACAGTATAGCTGTCACTTCGCAACGGTGTCTGTGTAACCTCAGACAACTTTTTCGAATATTTTTCATGTAAAGACTTTCGACTTTCCCTTGCACATTATCTTATAACGACCAAGTGACGGAACGGATGGGGAAACATTTGTCAAACACTGCGTCCCCGGAGGGATATCATTTGGGTTTTATCTCATCAAGCGATCGCGAGGGCGCGGAGTCGAGGCTGCACATGTGCCACCTGTAGGTACTCTTGTGTTCAATACACGAGTATCACATTCGTATTGTATGCTTCTGATAAATGCTAGTAAAATCGCGGGTGCTTACTAGTACTAGTCGAAATCGATGCGATGGTTTTCAGTCTTACTGTCGTCGTTTACTGCATTGATTAACAAAAATGTCTTTGTAAATCTATTGTTTACTGCTAATAATCGTCATCATTAGCAGTCCTCCGACTGGAATCCATCCCGGGCCGGCTAAAGCGGCGCTATCGTCTTCTCACCTGGTGCGCGTGATAGGTCCTCACGGGAAGAACACATTAGTTGGAGATGGAGACTTACGGCTAATAATACAGTTTATATTTTAATGTGATAGTAGCAGAGAACATAGCATTATTCTCAAATTACTCAAAGGTTACAACATATATATAGGGAAAGTATATCTGGCTTGCCGGAAACAATTCCAGTACGCGAACGCACAAGCGGAAAATAGTACCTCCCCGCTCCGTCCTCGGACTTTGTATCAGCCCCGTAACATCGCCGTACACCGGAACCGGAGACGAACAGCCTCATCTGCATGCAGCTTCATATCGTCTTAACACGAGGCGCCATACGTGTTATAAGGCGGATACGTTTATGTGCCATAATGTGTTGGTCGTAATTTGAAGCGGAGCTTAGCCTCTGCTAAGTAAAAAAGATGATCTATTTTACAACGGATAACGTGAAGAGCCATCGTCGAGCACGACGCCTTATGACGGCTCTCAAGCTATACACGATTATTATTATTATTATTTAGAAAATTTATTTTCAATCTTCTAGAGAGGTACGAATTATACTACAAGCACGGGCTTACGCCAAGTACTTAAGTTATATGATTAATTACTATATAATCCTTCCTGGCCCATAAATTTTCTTACAATTCTGCAAGTATTTAGTATGGTCGCTTTTTGTAGAAGTATGTATGTGGATCTGGGAATATTTAGAGTTTTGAGACTGGTGTGTAACGTTAACGGTATGACTCCTGTAGAGGAAATTGTTATTGGAACTGTTTTGACGGTTTGTACATGCCATTGTGATTTAATTTATGCGTATTCGGGATGGCTATATCGATAAGGTAATAAATTTTATTATTTTTATCATACAAGGTTATATCGGGTCTATTGAAGTGTATTGTCTCGTCGGTAATTATTGTTCTGTCCCAGTACAGTTTATATTCTGTTGAATCCAATACGGTTTGAGGTTTGTATTTGTAATATGTAGTTTTTTCAGTGGTTAGTTTATATTTGTATGCGAGGTATTGGTGTATTATTGCTGCTACCTGATCATGTCTGTAGTCTGTCTGTGCTAGCGATTTACAGGCACCCGTGATATGCTGGATTGTTTCAGAAGAACTGTGGCAGTATCTGCAGTTAACAGTTACAAGCGTAGGATCGTGTCTAATGTGTTTCCTATAATTCCGTGTATCTACTACCTGATCCTGGATAGCCATCATAAACCCTTCCGTTTCTGGAAACAGTTCTCCTCTCTTGAGCCATGTGTTCGACGTATTTTTGTCAACATTAGAGTTGGTCAAGTCGAGGCGATGTCTACCGTGTAGTGACTTTTATGTCCAAGTGTGTATTTTTTCTTGTAGTTTGGTAATAATTTCATTTTTCTGTGGCAGATTAATCTCTCAGGTTGGGTGGTGTGTGATTAAAATCGGCGCGTACAATAGCGTTATGTAGGATTGAATGTGTTATTCGAGAGTGAAAAAATGATCTGAGCGTGGTGATTTGCTTATTGTGTAAATTTTTTATATTGATTATGCCTCTTCCTCCTTCGCTCTTAGGCGATGTAAGACGTTGTATGCAAGAGTGTGGATTGTGTTTTCTGTATTTAGTCATCTGTGTATTAATAATGCGTTGGTGTTTAGTTAAATCTGTTTGGGACCACTTGATTATACCAAATGAATATGTAAGTGTTGGGATTGCATATGTATTAATGGCTTTGGTAGTATTTCGTGCGTTCAACTGTGTTTTAAGGATTTTTTATATTCGATCCCTGAAATTTTGAGTAAGTTTATTTTTTGTATCTCGTTTATGTATTTGCTGTGTTTGGTAAAAGCATAAGTATTTATATCCCGTTTCATTATCTACTAGTCCTATTTGTTCCTCATTTTCTAGTGTGTAAGTATTGTTCTCAGCTTTGCCTCTATGAATTGATTGTATTTTGCATTTATCAATGCCAAATTCCATGCGTATGTTGTGTAGTATTGTGTAGTTCAGTTAAATTGCTTCCATAATTCTAATCATCCATGTACAGTAAATGTGACAATGTGTGGTACGTGTCATCAAATTTTATTTGGAATCCTACGTTTGTGTTATTGAGAAGGTTTGATAGCGGATTGAGTGCTATACAGAACCAGAGAGGACTCAGTGAGTCGCCTTGGAAGATGCCGCGACGGATGTTGATTTTGTCTGTCTGTATTGTCTTGCTGCCGTTACAAAGTTTAAGGGTGGTATTCCCATTCTGCATAGATTTTGATAAAAATGATATAAGCGTGGGGTGAATTTTGTAGTGTTTTAGCATGTCAATAAGCCACGAGTGCGGTACAGAATCATAAGCTTTTTTGTAATCTACGTACATAGTGTAGATATTTCTTTTCTTTTGCATTGCCTATTTGGATGCCACTGTGTCGATGATAAGTTGCTCCTTACATCCTTGGCTGAATTTACGGCATCCTTTTTGTTGCTCAGCGAGTAACTGATTCAAATTTATGTGTTTGTATAAGAGGCGACTAATGCAAGAGGTTATTATTTTATAAATATTTTGAAGACCTAAGGTATCTGTAAGATCTTTAGGTAGCATGTAAGTAGTTCCTTGTGTCGTATAAGGTGGCATATGGTCTGGG